>PVKE010029261.1:0-20379 GCA_004027555.1 Craseonycteris thonglongyai | reverse complement strand
AGGGCAATATTTTACAACACAAAGCTTCCTGATGGATAATACAGTGGTAGAACATAAAGTTTGAAAATGATTCATCTTTCCTGCAAAGGGCAATAAATCCTTTGTTTTTACCAACCATTACTGGTGCCCCATCGGTAGTTATCGCAGACAACTTATGCAAGGGCATGTTTATCGACCTGGCGTATGTTCTGAAAGTTTTGTAAATATCCTCACCTCTCGTCTGTCCTTTCATTGGTAATATTTGCAACAGCTCCTCTTTTACTGTGAAGTTACTAAATACCATTCTCACCATAACTGCCAACTGTGCGGTGTCTGTTATATCTGTTGACTCGTCAAATTGCAGAGAGAAGCAGTCACATATTTCCAAGTCAGTCTTTAACTGAGTTTGCAAGTCTTTTGAAATTGCGTGTATTCTTCTTGTGACTGTGTTATTTGACAACTGTAGGTCTTGTATCGCCAACATAATCTTACGCTTGTTAGAATATTCCTCAAACAAACAATCGGCAGCAGTCAGAAATGCTTCTTTGAACAATTCACCATCCTGGAAAGGTTTTTTCTTCTTTGCGAGCATGTGAGAAATTTTGAAAGAAGCAATGGTTGCCTTTTTAGATTTTTCCACATGTCTAGTGAAAACAGTCTGTTGAATAGTTCAACTTCATTTTAGTTGATTTATTTTTTTCTTTCTTACTTCAGATTTAAGTGGATAATTCGTATCAAAAGTGGTATGACTTGTCTGAAAGTGACGTTCAACATTATGTTTTTTCGGCACTGCAATACTACTGCCACACAACAGGCAAACACATTTAATTTACCTTTTCAATTAATGAAACAATATGATTCCTCCCAGTCTGTGTTAAAATTATAGGTTCGTTTTCTCTTATTTGGTCCACTCATTTTAGGACTAAAAAAATACAAATAAAAATAGTTATAGAACTACAATATCATATCAAATTGCCACCATAATAATAGATTACCTACCTTGCTTTTAGTTCATTTAAAATCGAATATATCAAAACACTGTGATCCTAGCTAACCGTCACAACCCAATCAGTCCAGCAACCGCAATCAAAATGGCAACTTCGCGTCTCCCGGTTGGGTGGAGGAGAGTTTAAAGAGCGCAGCGGCTAAACAAGACGCGTCATCTACAAAGGCGAAAGCTAGGGGAAAACTTATACATACGATATCGCAAACATACCAACGAATATAATAAACCTGTATAGATACTCAGACAATATTTTAAAATTCTAACAAATGTATAAAAATAAATTATAGTTTTACTTAGTGTTTATGAAAAACTTCTGATGCAGTCAAATAATGGCGGGTGCACACAAATCGGGCATGGCGCCCGCGGGCACAGGGTTGGGAATCCCTGCTCTAGCATATATTTTCCATGTGACTGGCAAGGAATTCGGTAAAAATTCAATAAATAAAAAAGCCATTCTCACTTTTTAAATAGATTTCAGGATATTTTGAACCACAGGACGTTGACTAGGTACTCATTGCAAAATAAGCTAAGCGTCCCATACCACCAATTACTTTAAGAGATGTGAAGTGAATTAGAATTTAAAGATAATGTCTAATACCAGGAAAATGTTGTTTTCTTATTGTCATTAAGATATAAAAATTCTCATATGTATAAATATATAATAGTTGAACTGGTAAGAATCGTGTTCTTTACTGTTATATTTCTTATTTTTGCTCTTGTATGGCTCTCAGACCTTACTAGCTTATATCATGTGATCATTTCCCTGGGCCTTTGAGTTGCTGAGTTGTTTCACTAATTATTAGTGACTAATAGAATGGACCGTGAGTGACTTGAGCCATTGAATTTCCCTATACCTATGGGCTCACCACCTCTTTGTGGATACTGGGATGTAGAATGTCCTGTCAATCACAGCTTGCCTGCTGCTGACTCTGTAGTGCTCAAGAAACCCCAAGGGCCTTCTTAAAGATAGTCCTGTTGGAAACTGCCTAGGCTGTGTTACTTGAGTGAACCTCTTGGAGTAGAGAAATATGTGAGCCATAATGCTTGCAGTTAGGCTTTTCACAAAGCCCAGTGCATTGTTGTTGATTAATAAATAATGAGTTGTTTATTTTGGAGTTGTTTTTATTGGCAGATGCCCTGAAAGATTTAAAGGTTGTCTGTAAATGAAGAATGTCCTCATTGTTTATTCAGCTCCTGCTTTTTCAGTCAATGTGCTGATATCTTGGGAAATATCTTGAATATCAAATCACAAGTAAAATATAACATCATCTTCCCCCCAATTTTTATATAGGACATGTAGCTGTGATTTGTTCTCAAATGCCTCTGATGTTTGGGATGTGTGTAGCTAGAGTGGCAAAGGGGCAAAGGGAATGAAGCCTAGGAGATTCCCATCTAATTGTATCAGTCATAAATAGTGTAAATACATTTCTGGTTGATTATCTGTATATCTAGCTGCTGCGAATTCAGATGGAAATATTAGCAAAGTGAGAGACAACAGGGATCACTCATCACATGGGGAGAGGAAAGGTTGATGAAGGAGATAAACATGATTGATGGAGGATTACCAAGGGGGCAAGAGGAAGTAGAGCAAATTATATTTTGGTAAGGGGAATAGTATGTTTGAAGATTGTGGCATGATCAGCAGTAGGTGTTCTTGGAACTGTAAGTTGTTCAGTAACACTAGGAGCATAAAATATAGTAGGAATGGTCCTGGCAAAATGGGAATATGGGACCAGATACTAAAAATCCTGAGCCCTGTCAAACAATAATAAATACGTATGTCCATGATATGTAGCTTTGACCAAAGACAATGTGAAGCCAAATGATAGACTTGTCATATCTTATTTGTTTTATGTCCTATACACAGATATTCTCAATCTCAACCATTTAGGAGGAGCCAGAAAAGTAATTGGTTGAATTTGTGCGAAGATAGCAACTACTTTTAAGTGTGAAGGATAAGAGGGCTCTATTTTATAAAAGGCCATTTCATTAGTAATATTTTCATGTTATGCTGGCATATTGCTAGGGACTGAAATTGTGAGGAGACACTGTATATGTAGACAATGAAAGAGTGTCTTGAGAATGGATTTATGACTTGATGACAGGGAAGCTAGAAAAATGGAGAGGGAGACATTTCTGTCCATTGCCTCCTGGTGCTAGCAAATCATAGTGACTGTGTATCAGTTGTTTAATAATGGTGATTAAACATACTGTGCACGAGACGTGGCTATTTTACCATATGTTTTTAAATGATTTTTTTGTGTGTCTTCTTGGCACCACTGTTATCTGTACTTTACAAGAGACAAAGGTTAAATTATGATAATTGGCCAGTTAAAACATCTTCAAATGAGGAGCAAAATAATGAATAAAAGTAATTTATAGTGCTTCCACTTATAGAATATGAGGCCTGTCTGGAAAGTACCCAGCCATTTCATATGAAAAATAGAGGCATTTATGGTGGATTTTTTCCAGACAACACTTGTATTAAATTTTTTAATGCTTTGGAGTATATATATACAAACAACAATGAAAGCATTTTTTTATTTGAGTTTTATTTATTTGGTTTAAGTATGATGAAGTAATAAACAGATGGGACTTATTTTTGAGAGTTTTTCTATCTGTGTGTTTAGAAGTCAATAAAGATAGTTTTGATATAAAAACTAAAATTTGATTTAAAACAAAATTCAACTAGGAGGAAGAGAAAGGGTGTGTGTGTGTGTGTTTTGGGAGTTGGATATACATGTGATGAAATTAGACATCTCTTACTCTTACCATTTTGCTTTTTTTTTTAGGTGCTGGTGAATCTGGGAAAAGCACAATTGTGAAACAAATGAAGTAAGTAGATTTAGGACATTATATTTGTTCTTTATGTTTAATTGTATCCATCTATCAAAGGAATTAAGTGTTCTCTTTTTACTTTTGCCTTATTAGAATTATCCACGAAGCTGGTTATTCGGAGGAGGAATGTAAACAGTACAAAGCAGTGGTCTACAGTAATACCATTCAGTCAATTATTGCTATCATTAGGGCCATGGGGAGGTTGAAGATAGACTTTGGTGACTCAGCTCGGGCGGTAAGTTATTAAATTCTTTGGAGCAAGCCTGATGAGTAAAAAGAATAGCTTGCGTGACAGTACCATCTACGTGCCATAGATTTTTCAAATGTCTTAGGACCATTTTATAAAATGAGTGAAAATAATAATGAGTGAAGTGAGTGAGAAGCTTTAGAAGTGAGTGAAATAAGAATACACAGGTTTGTGTAATCTTCCCCTTATAGCTAGAATACTTTTCTTATCCTTCTGATAATTTGGACAACTCAATAACCATTGCAATGTTTTCTATATAATGTGACATTGTGTTCCCCTGTATCTCCATAACAATTTTAGTTGATACAATTGAGTTTAGTAAACTGTGTATACTGGCACTCTTCAAAATTCTTTTTCATATTTTGGAATGCTGAAATGATCTAATTATTTGTATTTATGCCCATACTAAAAAGCTGTCTAATCTCAGATAATGAGAACAGAATAAATGTTTGCATGTCTTTAGAATAGGAAAATATTGGCTATTAATAAGTATATCAGTATTTCAGTGATAAAGAGACAAGAACCTTAGGAGACAAGCTAGGTCTACACTAATATTTTATCAGTAAAGAAATTGGAACCCAGGAGATTACGAGATAGAGAGATTGCCAGTTAGTGGTAACCAAGGCACTATGACTGTGCTTCCTTATTTGGTCCAATAACTTGCTTTTGGTTTGATTGGAAGCAGCTCTGGCCTAGTCCATATGACACTTTCCTTTTCTTTTTTCACCTAGCCCCTGTTGGCTTGCTTAATATGTCTATTTGAAGTTTTTTTGTGTGTGTGTGTAGTTTTTTCTTTAATGATTCTTTTTAATAACTGGTATAAAACTTGACTTTTCAGAAACCTTTAACTCAATCTCCAGCTTAATTTTTAATTTTTATTTTTTGTACACTGTAGATGCATTATTATTTTTCCATAGTTCATTTGTATTTTTAGGTATTCAGTATGTGTGTGTGCTTTCTCCCTACTAATACTATGAAAATATTTTTGTAAAGAAACTATTTTCCTTTTTGTCACCTTAGTGTTTGCTCAGTTTTTTAAACATAGAGACTCTATTTGTGCTTAATAGGAAAAAAAATGGAAAGAGCATCACTAGAAAATATACTTTGGAGAAATCTGTAAAAAAAGCCTGGTTTGTTTTTTTAAGTTAATCTAAAATTTCTTTATAAATTACTGGGCCATATTAATTTGCTAAGCTTTTTGTTTTTAACAAAGGTTTAAAAGCTTACTATAATGAATTATGATTTTCAAGTTGATTTCAAGATCATTTTAAATAATAATTCTTAGCATTCTTCTAAATTGTCATTTCTGATCAATTCAGTTTGCAACTTGCTCATCTTTATCATTTATTCCTTTAACAAATGCTTTTTGATCTCTAAGCCTTATACAGAAGGGAACCTCCCTTAGATAAAAGAGAAAGAATTGATATAAATTGCCCTTTACACAAATTCCAATTATAGTAATTTAAACATTTTATCACATTCACATATATATAGTACTCTGCATTCATATCTTATACGTGATTAGAGAGAAAGGTTTTGCACCCTTTAGTAGTTAATGGTTAATGCAAGCAGGTTTTTTGTGAAATATTTTAGTTATATATCTCTTTCAAAGGATGTTGTCATTTTCTGTTTTTTAAAAAACGTAAATGTACCACATCTTCTTTATCCAGTCGTCTATCGAAGGGCATTTTGGTTGTTTCCATGTTCTGGTCACTGTGAACAGTGCTGCGATGAACATGCGGGTACAAACATCTTTAAAGATCAAGGTGATGGAAGGGGAACTGATACTGAGTGATGGGCACATAATATGATGCATGAATGATGTGATGTGGACTTGTACATCTGTAAACTGTCTAATTGTTACCAACCAATGTAACCTCATCAAATTTGACAATAAATTAAAAACAAACAAACAAACAAAAAAAAACGTAACTTGGACTTAGTCTCAGGACTGAGTGGTAGTATTAAGTGGTCTCACCATAATCTTTTATTCTTCTTAGACTTTCTCTAGTTGTACCCTCATAATTTTTTACTTTCAGTCTGTTACTTCTGTTTCTTTAACCATTGTTATTAACTCTTTCATGCAAATGTCTTTATGCTCCCATGTTGGTTTTGATCAGTTACCTGTCTTGTGTTGTCTTGCCTCCACACAAGCTTTATAATACTACAAGGCTCTTGGAATTGTCCTAAGGAATACAAAGTTGAATTAAAAAATGGACATGAGGAAGGGACGTTGGAACTTGGTAATAAAACGTGTAAGAATTTTCTATACAAGAACAAGGAAAAAGGATTCTATGAATAACAAACAATTATAGTCCCAAAGGGTGATATTTCTAGAGTATCAATTTCTAGAAGTATTATCTTTGAGTTAAAGCATAATCAGATATTTGATTTTGATAGGTATATCAGATTTGCTTTCAGAAGTGATGGGAATAATTTTTTCTAACAACTATGCAGCAGTGTCTACCAGAATCTCACCACTTAGATATTATCAACATTTTAAGTTCTAATATCTCACGAATGAAAAATCATTTTTTTTTCTGCTTTTTAGTGAGGTGGGAGAACATTTTGTCTTTTTGTATTTCTTCTATTAACTCCTTAGTATTCATCACTCAATTCTGTTAAATTACTTGTGCTGTTTACATTTGTTTCTCTTTAAATATTAAAGATCTTAATTCTTTCTTTTTGTATTTTACAAATATTTTTTCTTAATATAGTTCCTTTATTTTTTTAGAAATAATATTTTTCTTGTTACAGAACTGTTAATTTTTCTGACTGCTATGTTTGTCTTGTTAGGAAGATACCTTCAACTTACAATTAGTTTTTAAACTACTCTTATTTTTCTAGAATGTTTATAGTTTTATTTCTGTAGATTTATCTCTTCACTCACCTGGAAATACCTCTTGAATTGTTGCCCTGAATTGACTTTCTCCTCCCAAGACTTGGCATGTTCCTGCATAATGGTGACTTTTTTGTTCCTTTAATTTTGTAATTGATTTCATTAGTTTATGTCTGTCTGTTAGATTTTACAGATTGCTTTTGAAGAAGGTTGTATCAGTTTACCTTCCTAGCCTCAGTTTATGAGAGGACCTTTCCTTTAGCACTCTGGGTAGCCGAAATTTAGGAGTCTTTTGTTTAAAAAACACTGGCTAATTTATTAGTAAATTTTATTTCAATTTAATATGCATTTTCAGTTTTAGTGCAGCTGTACTGATTCTCATCTTTATTGACTATATTTTTGTTTCTCTGTGTTAGTGACACATTTTATCCCTTATTCATTTACCTGTTGGAATCTTGGTGTTTCCATTATCTATTTTCTTGTTTTTATGTATATTTTTTCCACTAACATAAATGTTCTCTCACATTTTGATTGCCTTTAACCTATAGTTTCTGTTTTTAAATGTTCTCTTATTATGTCTTTCATTATGTTTAAATTTAGAAAATCTTCTCTCAGCCAAATTTTACCAAATACTCATGTCATTTTAGAAATATTTTAGGGGAATTAATTTTAACATTGTTTCTTGTATTTGTTCTCTAATCCCTCTGAAATCTATTTATTTTGTGTACATGGAATAATGATCTACATTATTTTCTCTTCAATGGGCTATCTATTTATTAGTGTTTTATAAAAATCATGTCCTTTTCTAGTAATTTACTTTTTCAATTTTATCATATAACAAGTTCAGCTTTAAGAATTGTATCCTATTAATCTGCATTTATACCAGAGTGTTGTACATATCACAGCCTTTTAATATCTTATACTTTTAGTTTTCTGTCCCTAGTACTCTTTTTAAATATGCTCCTAGTTATTTCTACTTGCTTTTTTGTTGTTGTTTTGCAGATGAATGGTTGAATTGGTTTGGTATTCTGGTTTATGTTTGAGAACTAAAATGAGGTTAATGAGATTATATTATTTTTTACTCTGAGCTGTATTGATTGATGTATGTGGTAGAATGATAAAAGAGCAGGCTGAAAAAATTTGCCTTCCTAGCTGAAGCCTGAGTTTTGAATTTTTTGGCTGAGGTAATCCTTTATGGCCATATTCCATGGACTGCCTTTTGTTCTCGGTGTCATAATGATGGACCCAAGTTTCATCATCTGTAATGATCATCTTTAAGAAATTCTCACCTTCTTTTTAAAAAATTTCAAAAATTTGGAGTAACTTTTTTCACTGTTAAGAATTCAGTAATAGCACGCTGTTTGAATTGAACATCTGAACACTCTTCCATTTCAATATGTACTGGGTGAAAACTGTAAGCATCTGAGTGTACAAGGTCATGAATGATGAAGAGGATATACCATGTAACTACATAGAACCGGTTATATCCAGATAGGTCTAATGTAACAAAAATTATTACAGTAGAAGCAAAATTTATCAGCCCACCCTCATATTAACCTTCATTTGAAATATAGTATCTGTCAACAGCACAATATTATTCTATTTTCCTCATTCAAGTATTGATTGTCCCATGTTTCTGTATCTCTTTTGAAAATAGGTTCTATTGTTAATTCAGGAAACAAACATTTTAATTTTATTAATTTGAAAATAAAAACACATAAGGGCTGTTCAGAAAATAAACAGTTATTGTCAGTGTAACAGAAATGTTTACATGGCTGGATACTTTCCAGACAGCCCTCGTATACATTTATGTGATTCTTAAATATATGCATAAAAGTTATATTTGAGTAATACTTCTGTAATTTTCCCTCTTGATATAATGAAACTCATGCTTACTGCAACTTAGAATCTTTGCTGTTTGCAGTTTAGTTAAAATAACTTACATTTTATTTTTATGCTCCTTTCCCCCTTTTAAGTAGTGCTATGGAAAAAGGTAAAAATGACTTTCTTTTTCTTTGCCTCAGTCATTTTTACTTTTATACATTTATGTTTTTACAGAAAAATGTTTTACGTATTTCTTATTCGAGGATTCTATAATGTTTGGGATTGGCCCCATGAGCCATGGAGAGAGGGGACTCCACTAAATTTCTCAGGGTTTCTTTAAGAGTACACTAACATTGATGAAAGCAATATAGCTGTCTTAAATTTGTAGGAGTGATTATACGCTATAGAAATGTGGTAGGTTAAATATAATAGGTAGTTCTCATATATGGTGTTCAGTATTGTTGGCTAATGTTATTAATGAAATAATGGAGCTAATCCATTGAAACAAACAATTGCCATACATATATCAGCCATGATATCAGTATATTATTCATGTGGCCAAAAATTCATAGATATTGCTGTTTTTAAGACTCCTTTATCATATTTTTTAGTCTCTTTTGTAGAAGGGCTTTCTGGTGTTTTCTATTTAAGCTCCCAGTCTCGTTCATAAGTCTGTCTTCTGTATCTCAGTAAATAATCATTTTAGCCTATGCTTAAATACTGCAATCTTTTACTCCTCTATTTTTTTGTTTTTTTGTTGTTTTTTTTGGGGGGGGGAGGGTGGATAAGGAGGGTATAGCTTTGATTATTTAAAAATATTCTTACAATATTGAGGTCTGATATCTTTTGCCCTAATTTTTTTCTTTTTTCTGATCTAGTCCTAAAAACAAAGTCTGTTCTTTCTTTTTAAGATTTATTTATTTATTTATTTAATTGTTTTTGATGGAGAGAGAGAGAGACAGAGACAGAAACAGAGACAGAGACAGAAAACTGAACTGGGGGAACTCCCCAGTTCAGCATATGGGTCCGCACGGGCCGGGGCCGGGATTCGATCCTAAGTCCCTGGTGCTACAAAGTGAGCGCTTAACCCACTGAGCCATTCTGTCTTCCCCATATTCTTTCTTAATGATAGTTAATATGTCAGAAACCATCCATTATGGTTCCTCAAAGTCATTTCTTTCTGATACTGGGCAAGCTCTTCTGAATGCTTATATGAAGTCTGACAGTTAAATTTATAAACTCATCCTAGCAAAAGTGCTACATATCTCAAGCTGAATATCACTATTACCATCTTTGAACTACTCTCTTTGGGAAGCTATATACAGACACCAGTGCCTATTCCACCCTTCAAGCAATTTTGGAACTCTTTTTTTAGGATTTCCATAAGAGCTATCATTGTATTACTCTTGATTCCTGAATGTCATCAAAATATCTTCCTTTCAATATTTCCTTTGTCTTCAGGTAAAGAAAAAAGTCATTAGGGGCCAGATCAGGTGAGTTGAGAGGGTGTTCCAATACAGTTATCTGTTTACTGGCTAAAAACTTCCTTACAGACAGTGCCATGTGAGTGGTGCATTGTCATGATGCAAGAGCTATGAATTGGTGGTAAAAAGTTCAAGTGGCTTTATCTCACTTTCACACAGCCTTTTCAGCACTTCCAGATAGTCAACTTCTTTGACTGTCCAGTTAGTACAAATTCATAGTGAACAAACCCTCTGTTAAAAAAAAAAAGGAAAAAAAAAGGTTAGCAACATTGTTTTGACTTTTGATTTAGACTGGTAGGACTTCTTTGGTCGTGGAAATTAGCTGACTTCCATTGTATACTTTTGATGCTTTGTTTTAGGGTTGTATTGGTATACCCATGTTTCATCACCAGTGATAGATAATATGGCCCAAAATATCATCTTGCCTCTCCAAAAGGGTTTGGCAGACTTCTCCTCTCCTTTGCTTTTATTCATCAGTGAACTCCTTTGGGACCGTTTTTTGCACACACCTTTCTCATACCAAAATTTCCCTGTTTCTCTGTTGACATTGACTTTGCCTGCTTTGCTTCTCATAGCTGACAATTTTGCCGCACAATTCAATGAATTTTTGCCATGTTTTCATCAGTTCTTCTCATTACTGGCCACCCTGACCTCTCTTCTTCAGTGACACTTTCTCTCCCCTCAGAAAAATGTTGAATCCACTTGGACACTGCTATTTTCTTTATGGCATTATCTCCATTAACTTGGACTAACGTGTCCCTGATTTCACTTCTATTCTTGCCAAGTTTAATAAGTTTAAATGTAATGTTTGTTAATTGCTTTAATTCAAGCTCCAACATTCTCGCAATAGCACACAAAAACATGCAACAACAATAATGAGTGCCACTCAGCAAGACACCGCCACACATCAACATGAACACTGCTGTGTAACCTTACCAGGTTGTTTGTACTTTGCTATCATAAGTGAAAGGTGGAAGTTCATGAACTTAATTGTCAAACCTCATAAGTAGAGTATGTCAGTCGTTCCCTGACCATCAGTGGAAAATATGACCACATTATGTGTCCCTTGATATGCTAGCATTTTTATCTCCTTTTTGATTTCCCAAAGTACTCAGTTATATGCACTGGAACTTACATTCTTTAAACCATGTAGTTCTTAGTAAATTGAAAACATTGTAACTTGGCTGCATCCAAGGATATTCCTTGCTACTTACAGATATTTTCCCTGGCAAATAACATTTCTTTTCTTCTTAATAGCACAAGAGTTTCTGTAAACTGGTTTTCTAACCTGTAACCCTTCTGACTAAACTCCTTTTTTTCCCCTCAAGTAATCCCTATTCTTTTTCTACCCTGTGTCACAATGTTTGGCCACACTCAGGTTTATCTTACTAAATGTTCCTAAGTAACATTTTTTTACATGGATCTTTAAAAGACCTAATTCCGTGTCAGAATAGGATCACTGTTATCATTATACAATTTTTAAATTTGTCCTGTCTTAGGCAGTGGTTACTTGCTAATGGCTAACTGATGAATATGTGCATTTGGGTCACTAATTAACTGTGGAAATTTAAGTTGCTTACTCTCTCTGTGCCTTGGGTTCTTTTTATACAAAACCAGACATTAGGTAACATATTTTCTATAGTACCTTCCTGCTTAAACTTATTACCTTAATTCTCATGTACAGACATCTAAATGTCCTGCTAATGATGTAAAAATGAATATTCTGCTTAGTTTTGCAAGAGAAAGAAACTATTTTACATTTTGTGAAGAAGAGACATTTTTGAATGCCGTAGAGAGTATAGTTTATGAATACAGCTTCCACAGTTTCTCATGGCTTTTCTTCAGGCTTCTTCCTAGAAAATGTGAAGAAAATGTGATCTTATGACCAGATCAGAGATTATTAACCTTTTCTATCAAGATTTTTTTTGTAATTGAATAAATATAATGAAAACTCATTTAAAAACTCACTAAGTTAAAAGTACCTTTCTAAAATGGATAAAGAAAATTTATCTAGTTTAATTAATAAAAATTACCAAACTTAGAGAATTTTTATGCGTAGGTAATTATTTGGAAAGGTAAATGATTATTTACTGGAATTAGGTAAATGGTGCTAAGAATGACTTGAAACCATGTTATGTTGGGATTTAGTAAGGATATTGTACATGTGTTACTTTCTTGCATTTTTCATTTGATTTACTAAAAAGGGAAACATACGCTTGGCTAATATGTTCCCATGCTAAGAGACTTAATTATTTTCATGGTGGTTTCATCTGAAAAGAAAATGTTTCACAAATTGGCAGCAGAATGATTCATATTGTCAGCTAGTACCCTCTGCTAGGCCATGTCACCAAATGCTTCTTTTCTGTACACCTTATCCTAATATGTGCTATCACTTTATAAACATCTACTGCAATACTTTGGGAAATGCCCCTTGAGAAAAATTAGGGATTATCCACCCAGTTAACATAGAGCTACAAAGTCTCAGGCTAAAAGAGAATCTTTGTGAAGGAGTAACTTGACATCTGTCCTATTTTTGAACTCACTGTGTTATTTACAAAAGCTAAAGTTGCATTAACTAGTACTGTAGCTATTACCCACTTTGGTTGAGTATCTGAATTGTGTCTAGTCTGAATTGAGATATGCTGTCTGTATAAAATAAACACTAGATTTCAAAGATTAACTGTGTATAAAAAGGAATATGAAGAATCTCAATGTTTTTATATTGATAACATGTTGAAATGATATTTTATATATAAGTTAAATAAAATGTCAGAATAATTTCACCTTTTCACATTTTGAAATGTGGCTATTAGAAAATTTAGAATTTCATGAGTGGCTTATGTTACATTTCTTTTGGATAGCATTGATTTCATGTGGTTGATTACCTATGGGTCAAAATAACTAAATACTTGTAGCCTCAAAACTTAAGGAAAATTTAATTAACTTTATATACAGTACTCATTATTAAAAAAAATTTTGTATTCTGTCTTCTGTATGTAGCATGATTATTTCTATTCCAAAGCTGTTCTTACTTTGTTTCCCATATCTACATTAGCAAGTGCCAGCACCTACCTCTTGGCCCATTGATTTTAATGTACAGTATCCTCCCTCATTTGTGGGGGATATGTTCCAAGACCCCCATGGATACTTGAAATCATAGATGGTAACAAACCCTATATATGTATATGTATGTGTATGTATGTGTATATATGTATGTGTGTGTGTGTATATGTATGTATGTGTGTGTGTGTGTGTGTATATATATATGTATATATATATATATAGAGGCTGTTGGAAAAAAATCCTGCTGTTGTCAATATAACAAGAACAGTTACATGGCTGGATACTTTCCGGACAGCCCACGTACTATGTATTTTCTTATACATATATACCTATGGTAAAGTTTAACTTATAAATTAAGTACAGTTAGAGATTTACAACAAATTAATAAAATAGAACAATTATAATAATATATTGTAATAAAAGTTCTGTGAATATGGTCTGTCCCTCAGGATCTTTCTATACTCACTCTTCTTGCAATGAAAGGAAATGATATAGTGCCTGCATGCTGAGATAAAATGAGCAGAATGACATGGGCTTTGTGATGTAGCGTTAGGCTACTATTGACTTTCTGATAATACAGCAGGAGGAGGATCATCTGCTTCAGGTGATCCTGTATCATTGAGCTATGACAATGTCATGGTTGGTCTCAGGAGCAGATGATATCTATAGATGGAGAAATTTAATATTTTCAGGTTGCAGATGACTGTGGGTAACTGGAACTGCAAAAGGGGATACTGTAGGCGTGGGGTTTACATATTATATGCATTCTTTAAGTTCACCTTAAAATCCTAGATTATTCTGTGAAACTGTCCTTATTTATTCCACATTGAACTTACTTCTTTGAACTTATTTGCTTCTATAAAGACTATAAGAAAGCTAACATTTAATCAGATTCTGTCTTTAAATTACCTCTACTGTTGTTAATGTATTTCTTAGATTAGAAACGTTTGGGGGACAGAAAGGCAACACATACATTCTTTTTCTGTTTTCTCAAGAGTGATCATCTTCAGTGACAGTTGACCCATCAGTGCGTAGTTGGTCTATATGTCCTCTCATAAACTGTAAATGAAGTCATTCTTTCAGCTTACTAGTACCTTGATAGCTACTACAAAACCATAAAACATACTCATGATTTAAGATTATGCTCTTTTGGGTTAGCCAACTTTTAAAAGTGGTGCTTTAGAGAAATAAAAGTTATGATACTAATGAAAAACATAAGGGCAATTCACTGTTGCACTTTTTGTCATCTATAATGTCCCCTTTTGTACTTTTTAGTATGTAAGTATTCCATTTTACTTTTATTAAAAATGGTCTTTCAATATTCAGGACGATGCCCGCCAACTTTTTGTGCTTGCTGGAGCTGCTGAAGAAGGTTTTATGACTGCAGAACTTGCTGGAGTTATAAAGAGATTGTGGAAAGATAGTGGTGTACAAGCCTGTTTCAACAGATCCCGAGAGTACCAGCTTAATGATTCTGCAGCATAGTAAGTAATAACTTAAGAGCTAAACTCTCATGAATAATTACTTGCAAGTCAAATATACCTCCAGGTCAACTTTATTGCAGAATTGGCTAACATATTCTTGTACAACATTTGGAAAAATGTTTTGTGTGTGTTTGTAGATAACAATGTTGTTACTTCCTTTGTGTTCAAAGTGTCTCAAGAGACTCATGCTTATATAACTCTAATTGAAACATAGAGAATGGGACTTTCCAATGTTTCTGAGAAAGTAATTGGAACTTCCCAAAGTTCATTCTAAATGTGGGTGTATCTCTAGTTTACCTGGGACTACCATAAAGGGAGTATAACTGATTTGAGTTCTTTTTATTTTACTAATGCTTCCTGAGAAGAGTTGCCTGTCCAGTGACAGGCACCTTAAATGATATGTACCCTTTTTGAAGGGGATGCATGGTGAGCCCAAGATATTTTCTTACTGAGTAAAATAGTTCTACACTAGAAAATTGTCAACTTTTTATGCCCTGTTGCAGTATACATTGTTTATAGATATATAAGTACAGGTTTTAGAAGAAAAATCTGCCCTGATTTTTTAGGCAGTGCCTAGGAAGTTTGTAAGGCGAGTTGTGATAGAACTTAGGGAGTTTCTGCTTGGTGATCATATAGAATAAAAATAATCAAGCGTTTTCATAATTTGGCACACATACTAAGATATGTCAGATATGATATGAGTAGCATTAATTGGTCTTAAAATGTGCTGTACACCCATTTTAATTTCCAAGTTGTTACATTTTCTTAATAGAGCTATTAGCTCTTAGGGACTTAAGTGAGGATTAGACAGACCAGGAGTTCCCAGCCTCATCGCCACTGACCAGTACCAGCCCTTGGCCTGTTAGGAACCAGGCTGCACAACAGGAGGTAAGCAGCAGGCAAGTGAGCGAAGCTTCATCTGTATTTACAGCCGCTCCACATCACTTGCGTTACCACCTGAGCTCCACCTCCTGTCAGATCAGCACTGACATTTGATTCTCACAGTGGCACAAATCTTATAAACTGTGCATGTGAGAGATCTAGGCTGGGCACTCCTTATGAGAATCTAATGCCTGATCATCTGAGGTGTTGATGCTAGCACTGGGGAGTGGCTACAAAAGTAGATTAACATTAGCAGATAGGTTTGACTGCACAGGGACCATAATAAATCATTTGCTTGCAGACTCATATCAAAACTCTTATCAGTGAGTAGCAAGTGACAGTTAAGCTACATCTGGTGGCAGGCTTTATAGTGGCAAGTGAGTTGATGTACTTCAATTGTACAGCTGCATCTGGTGGCAGGCTTTAAGTCAGAATCTGACGCTGATTCTGCATTGTGGTGACTTGTATAGTTAGCCAGTATATATTACAGTGCAATAATAATAGAAATAAAGTTCACAATAAATGTAATGCGCTTGAGCTCTCATATCTCCATAGTTGTACTTTAGTGATATGTCTCCTCATTATTTCATTGTTAGTGGCTCTGAACTTAAGATGGCAATAGGGAAGCCATTTTTCAAGAATGGAGGAAATCATAGAAATCTTTTTCTCTGTGGTGATTACATGGCATTTTGATTTCAGTTCTTTGCTGGAGATGAGAGGTTGCTGCCAAGTTGCACATCAAGACTAACCACCAATTTACCTTTTAAATTTCTGATCATTTAAAACAACTGGATTTTTTTTTTAATTAATTTATTTACTTTATTGTTTTTGACAGAGAGAGAGAGAGAGTGAGAGAGAGAGAGAGAGATACACACACAGAGATACAGAGAGAGAACTGAACTGGGGGAACTCCCCAGTTCAGCATATGGATCCGCACGGGCCAGGGCTGGGATTCGATCCTTGGTCCCCCACGCTACAAAGTGAGCGCCTAACCCACTGAGCCATCCCGGCTTCCCCTGGATTTTTTTTACAATGCCTGTTTTTCCTTTTTGTCCTATTGAAACATAAATGTGTGTTATTTTTAGAGTCTGTGAGAGCTATAGAAGTTTTAAGCAAAGAAATGTATTTATGAGTAATCAGAGTACATTTTAAATAAAAGCTCAGTGTTTTCAAGGCACAATTAGTAAAATCTTCCCATGGCCTGTTTAGTTTGTTTATTAATTCAGTTTTTATTACAGTAAGGTATAACATCGTGTATGTGGAATTAAAAACACAGATAAAGTACTGCAGGACTATTACCAGTACAATAGTAAGATAATAGCTGTCTTAAATTCAGTAAGTACAATACAGATTATTTGAAGTATTGTCTCTATGTGTATTTTTGTCACAGAGAGTGTCAAACTGATACGTGTGCTTAACTGTCTAAAACATTTTGGGTTATTAATTCAGTGTTAGGATAGTTTTCCAGCTTCATCCTCAAAAAATCAAATATTTATTGAGCTTTTTTTGTTTGCAAGACCTCGTTCTAAATGGCTAAGGAATATTTTTAGATGATAACATCAATTAAAGTTGCAATCGGTGCCTCTTATTGCTGCCTCTCTGTACCTAAATTTATTTTCTAAATTCTTTCACAACCTACCCTAATATTACAAAGCACTGACAGCAGTGATGCTCCTCACATTCAGGTGACCTTATGATGAATTTCAGACTTCTCACATTTTAGGATGTGTGTAGCTTCCTAGTGTCCTTACTTTCTGAGAAACAAGATGTGACCATTCCTGCCTGCTATTATGCAGCTTCTTCTAATGTGGATGATGTTCCCTTTTTTTAATCCCACAGTTCAGATTTCTATTTAAACCTCTCACTATCCACGAATCCTTGTTTACTCAGGTTCACATTAACCTTTGCATACCTCAACTTTCTATAACATTATGGGCTCTACTAGACAATGACACAAAATGATCACAAGGTATGACACAACCACATTTTTATATCACAACATATTTGGCATCATTGGAAGAGAATAGTGAATGAGTGACTAAAATTGGTGAGAAATAAAATATGAATATTAATGTAGAAAGCAGGTAAAATGCAAAGTAAAGGATCATGTGTAGTGTATATCCTGCATGTATTACAAGGCTGGTCAGAAAGCAGTGGCATTGAATTAAGCCTTTGGGAGATTTCCTCACTACCCTCTCAAAAACAGACTTTCTAAATCCTCAACAAAAGAGTAATGTCTGGAACATAAACACAGTGCTATGTCAAAAAAAAAAAGTGAAATGAAGAAGTTTAAGAAACAAATACATGGTGTGCAGTTATTTTGGGTATTCTTAAGGAAGTTATTATGAGTCTGTTTTATTTCCCAGCAAGAAGAATTGCTAATTATTATCCTTAAGAAATAAAGTGCATACCATTTAAAACACGTTAAAAGAGTTCTGTGGCTGGAGAAGTATAAAGATTTTCATTTCAGTGGAATTTGTGTAAGATATAAACTTAAATTGGTTGGAATATTGCATGCATCAAAATGTCTTACTTTGATTTTCATTGCTGTGTTTGTTTAACCTTTTGGCTTCCCTGGGCCACACTGGAAGAAGGATTGTCTTGGGCCACACATAAAATATACTAACAGTAATGAAAGCTGATGAGCTAAAAAAAAGTCACACAAAAAAATCTCATAAACTTTTAAGAATTTGTGTTGGGCTGCATTCAAAGCTGTCCTGGGCTGCAGGTTGGACATACCTGGTTTAGATTACCTTTATTGGCTGTATTAACTGTTGTTTGTTTGTTTATTATTTCAGCTATTTAAATGACTTGGACAGAATAGCACAATCAAATTACATCCCAACTCAGCAAGATGTTCTCAGAACTAGAGTGAAAACCACAGGAATTGTTGAAACCCATTTTACTTTCAAAGATCTTCACTTCAAGTGAGTAGCTTCAAAACATATGATTTAGATATAAAATATATAAAATTTAGATGTTAAACATTGTTTAGGAAAAAGGGTAATAAAAGTTTAAAGAAATTTAGAGTTGGAATTACAAAAAATTTTTTTCAGATTGGATGAAAGGATTTAGGGGTGAAAGAAGCAAGAAACATTCTTAGGAGGAATAATTATATTTTTAATTGAGAAAAATAGCCATGCAAATTTGTTTTGCCTATGTTTCTTACAGTGATTTAAATAAAAATAATTTTGGGCTTTTATTTCTAAGTAGAAATACTGCTTTAATATTATATGTTTTGGGAAAATGTTGCCATCTATTTTTAGGTAAAAGGAGATAGAGTTTTTCTAAGGATATATGCTTATTTCTGGAAATATTAAAAAAGAAGGGTATCTTCTAAATTTTTTTCATAAACTTTTTTTCATGCAAACTGATACATGAATAATGAAAAATGTTTATTTAATATAGAATGTGCTTATTATTAACTTACTGAGGTCTGAACAGGGAAGCACTGGATTGTAGTAGATTTCAAAAATGGAGATATCTTAGAGTTCATTTTGTCCAGTTTGTTCATTTTCTAGTGAACCAGGCACAGGGAAGTTCAAGTAAATATTACATTTGAATACAGAACTACATTTTCTTCTTCCAATAAATAACAATTTTCAAAGTATGCAAAAAACTGCTGGACTTTGCTTCAGTTAACTTTTATGCTCTGAAACAGTGATAATAAAAATGGAAGTTCTGAAAGCATCTTTAAAAGAGTTCCCTAGTCAAAGATAAACAAAAACAAATAACTCAAGTCAGAAAGAAGCTGGTGATTATGAGTTATGGGAAGCACAGTTAAATATTTGCAACTGCACCATTGATTCCCTTTGTAAGTATTTTAAATACATGTATTTGTTAATTGTCATTTGTCATTAATTTATCTCACATTCAGTGATTCATATAATCGAGTTTTCCAGAAAATTAAATTAATTTTAATTTTTTATAGTAGCTTCCCTCTAAAAAACTAAAACATTGTCCTGCTTCTTAAACAGATATACAGATCATAATTAATTTGACCATGAAACTTTGTACTTTAATACATGCTACAATTTTGCATCTGCTTTTAATTTTTTTTTTTATATATTTTCACTATTTTTTAAAGTTAGGGGACTTCTTTTTGTTGCTATCATTATCTCTTATTGAAATCATTTACCTTCTTTTGGTCTGCTTACTACTTCTAGAATATTAGATGAACAAACTCAAGAATAGTAAAATACTGTTATTTTAAATAATGTCATGTCTTATCTGAGAAAATTATGAAGTGATTTTAATTCTAAGGGAGTTCACTGTTCGAATGAGATTTTAACCTGGTATACCTTAGATTCTAAATTTATTTGCTTTTTATTTACCTTGCTTTAAAGAACATATTCTATAGCAAACTTAAGTGATCATGTTCAGCTAACTGTTTTAGCCTAACCACATAGCTTGAAGGAAAAATGTGTGTGCGGTATTGGGGTTAGCTTGGTAAGGATTTTAGACATAGGTCCCCTATGAGGTAAGTGGGCAAACTTGGTTAAGATTATTAACAGTGTATTTTGGAACATCTTACCAATTGTCAGAAGTTTAAACATAAAGTAAATGATGTAGAAGTGAGAGCTCTGTAAATGGTGAGAAATGGCAGTGGTAAATGCTAAGTCAATCATTTTGTACTTAAGGTAATCTAACTATATAAAATTCACTTTTAGTGTAGTTAGATTCACTTCCACGTCGTACTTTCCAGTTTAGGTTTCTCAGAGTTGTCATTGTAT
>PVKE010029260.1:0-20359 GCA_004027555.1 Craseonycteris thonglongyai | reverse complement strand
TCTTCAGTGCATAGTTATTTCTATTTTACTTTTTGACAGATAGAGAGAGAGACAGAGACAGAGACAGTTAGAGAACCAAACTGTGGGAACTCCCCAGCTCAGCACGTGGGTCCTGCCTGGGCCGGAGCCGGGATTCGATCCCCGGTCCTCATGGCCTCAAAGCGAGCGCTCAACCCGCTGAGCCGTCCCGGCTTTCCCCTGTTGTACATTTCTATTCCAATCCTGTCAGAGGCAGCAAATGGGATATCACTGCTGGTATCAGGGTTCTGTATGTTCCAACTGCCTTCATTTTTGGCATCTACCAGACTAAGGCTGTGTGTGTGCGCGTGCATACATGTGTGTGTGTCTACTATCAGGTTCCTAGGCAGCAGTTATAATGGCTGCATTTTTGTCCTAGCTCAGCAGCTCAATATTTGAGTCTCTTCTTTTCTCCCTTGCCACACTGTTCTTACTTGCACCTTCCTTTGTGTCACCACCCTAAAGAGATTTCCCAAAGAGCAAGTGTATATAAGACTGTAATCAATGAAATGGTATGCTAAAATACAATGTCTATGTTAAAGCACTATACAAATGCCAGAGAACTTACTATACCATAAGACCTGAATTACAAGTAGGAAGAAACTAGCAGAGGCACTCATGGACTCAAGTCAGGAATAGCTAGCCTCTCCACTAATCTTAATTTCTAAATTTTAGATCATAGGTAGCTCAACTTTATAGGCACGTCTCAGGGACCCTTTGCCTTCACAAAATAATTTTATTTTCAGGGTTTGTCTGCCTGCTTTCTCTTTTAATTCCAAGGAACAAGTGGTAGAGAAGTCCAATCACTGTCAGGTAAAGAATGGAGTAGTTCTTTCTGAAAAGAGTCCCTTTCTTCTTGTCAGCAGACCCATGTAGGCAGTATAATGGCACATTAAGCATAAAGAACAGCCTGGAACACCCATTGATGTGTATGAAATGGTGAGTCTTTGTAAGACCATGCCATTCTAGCCTGGCACCTTGTAAGGATGAGTTTATACAAGGACTGCATTCTAATCACAGAGCGCCTTCGTTGCCAGGCAGCACTGAGTTACATTTAATGGTTCAGTGCAATTACTGTAGGCTAAATTATCTTTTGACTTTTCTCCATATGGTTTCTAATTTCTTTTCTTACTACTAATCTATCCTATTAATTGCATTTTTAAAGTGTTATTAAATTCTTTTCAGAAATATAATCACTGAGCCACAACGCTAGAAGGATATTAGAAGATAGTCTACTGTCGAACTACCCATTTTACAACGGGGGAGTCCGGTTATAAAAACCAATCCCAAGAAAAGGGAAACTGTTTGCCCAACACAATGCGTTGGTAACACATGCACATCCTTGGAAATATCCTCATGGTACTGTTACACATAAAAAATAACACTAATTAAAATACTAGGTTTTTGTTTGTCTTTATTGGAGTAAATGATGTCACAAATAAGAAAAATTTCCTTGTTTATGTCAAGAGTTGGAATGGAAGAAAGTGAGGAAAAAGCCAAAGCCCAAATTCATCTGGGAAGGAGACATTGCTCTTCCAACCTCTGGACTCCAGTGCTGTTCTGTCACCTTGAGGCGTACCGGGCTAGGTACTACCTCTCTCCCTTCCACATGCACTCATTATGTTCATGCACACTAAAAAAATCATGGTGTCTTTCTTCTCCCATTGCACTATAGAAGCAGGATGCTGTATACTGGATCAGAGTCAGAAGACAAGTGGAGCTGGGAATTCTTTGGATCTGAAAACGTTAAAAGAAAATCAACTATTTAATAATGCCTAGTTAACACATCACTTGAAATTTTGGATGCAAGAGTTGAAAGACCAGAGATAGCATGACAAATAAAATGTTTTTTTAGGGGAGGCTGGGATAGCACTCATAAGGTCTGGGGTTTGATTTCTGTCCCTGGCCCATGCAACCCCATATGTTGAACTGCAGCGCAAGTGGTAACTGCCAGGATGGCTTGGCGGTGGTGGTTCTTTCCTACCATGCAGGAGGCTCCTGGTTCCTGCCCTGCAAAGCCCCACATCCACCTTTGTGGAATGAAACTATATCACAACTAATGATGTACAACTATGGAGACTGCTCTATACCCTCTTCCATTCTCTCTCTCTCTCTCTCTCTCTCTCTCTCTCTCTCTCTCTCTCTATATATATATATATATATATATATATCCTTCTCTTGAACAATAAAATCTTTAAAAAATGATTTTAAAAAAAAGTCCCAGGTGGTCATAGTTTTTTTATGGTCTTTTACTTACCTCTTCATTTTAACCATCAAAGCAGGAAACAAGATTATAAAGAAATAAACATCAAATTAATTACTATTTAGAATCCCTAAAGAATTACAGATACTTATTTCCTGATATATCAGCTATTTTTAGGTAAATAGACAAGAATCATCTATAAGTGGTTTCAAGGAAATTGAAGACAACACATAACCAAACAGAAAACATTGTATGAGCAAAAGTGATATAAGCTATATACTATATAGTATATATAGTATATATAGTATATATAGTATATTACTATATACTATAGTGATATAGTAACCAAATCTAGGGATTTGGAATCAATCTTGGTCCTACTGGACTCTTCCCATGAGATGCTGAGCTAGTTATTACAGCTAACTGGGGGCTTCAGTATCATCATTCATAAAATTCCTGGCCTTCCTTTCTATTTTCAAAGATAGTTCCAACGCTTAGCTAGCATGTGTACTTGCAAAAGGGGCACCTGTCTTCTGTTCTAAGCAGTGAAGGACCACATAGTCCAATATTGATGAAGACCTGTGAATTTGGGGGTTAGCTGAGCACCCTTTTTCTTTACCTCTCTTGTCTATGTGGAAACCAGTACAAACAGCTTGTTGGAAGGCTGGGACTATCACATGAGTGTTAACCATGTCCATAATTATTTAAATGTTTTATATATTAGGCTATGTCATGAGGAAAACAGAAGTGAGAAACACAAGCTCTCCAGCTAATATGCTTATAGTCTAGGAGAGAGAGGTAGGACTATACTTAGCATAGCAGCCTTCCTTTCAGCTCCTTCGCCTATTCCTTCAATTTTTCCTTGATACCTTCATTGATTCTTCCCAACTCAAACACAATTTGTTTTCCCACTTCTCTGTGTTCCCAAAGAACTTGAATCTCCTGTGTTTACTACCTTATTTAAACATTACTTCTTTATATCTGATACCCTCAAAAGACCATGCACCTTCTACCTCCACAAGGCCTAGCTCAAAGAGTGCTTAGAACATTGTATGCACTCTGTAAAATTTGATGAGATGATGATGTTGAATGGTAGGAAAATACAGAGGAAAATTTAGGGAATAGTAACCTGCAGTTTCTAATACAGTAGCTATTAATAACATGTAGCTATTAATATTTAAATTTAAATATAAATTAATTGAAATTAAATATAAGTTACTTTCTATGACTGAGAAACTTAACTTTTACTTAATTTTAATTAATTTATATTTAAATTTAAATAATGCTACAGAACATCTTAATTATCAAAGAAAGTTCTACTAGATAGCACTGTTATTGTTACTCCCTAACCATCTAGTCACCTTCGCTATTTGTACAAGCTAGTCTAGCATTTTTTTTTTTTTTTTTTTTTTGGTCCTAGGCATAGAGGTTTGATGTCACAACATTCTTCAATTCATTAGTAATCCTGGCAAAGCTTCTTTCTTGACATTATTCATTTATTCCTTCACTCATTCATAGGTAACCATTCTAATGTGGTAGATGTGTATCTTTGTATGTGTTCTTTTAAAGGGTGTATTATTTTATGCATATATATTTTTAAATTACATAAATGATGTTATGGCATAGATCTGATTCTCTTAATTTTTACTATGAATCATGTTCTTAAGACCCATTAATACGTCTATGCATACATCTAATCTGTTGTTTTTATCTGCTGCATAATGCTGTATGGCAGGGGTGTTAAACTCAATTAAAACACGGGCCATTTGGTGCAACAGGCAAGATCTACGTGGGCCACATCACATTTACAAATGTGGCCAGAACTGAGTCAGCACGTTTATACACACCCACAGGCCCCCAGGAAAGGCACTGGGCCACGTGTATACTCGTCTTCAGTAGTTAAAGGGTTAATGAGGGAATTGTGTGTACGGTATTGCCTCGATCTCCCCTAAGAGCTATTTTCCTCATAACAATTTTTTCTATTTTCATTTTATTTCAGAGCATTGTGGGCCACAAAAAATTACCTCGGGGGCCGCATGAGGCCCGCGGGCCACCAGTTGCACACCTCTGCTCTATGGTATGCACACACTTTATTTTACCTATTTGTTCTCATTATGATAAAAAACCCAGGATGCCTAGCCTAGCACTTTATAGAACTCTTGGCAGAATTTCATGGCTTCATAGAAAATCTTCAAAGAAAATCATAAACAAAAGCACTTGGAATTTCAGCATGTGACCTCATTTTTAATTGCAGGCATCTTAACTTCCTGGAATATACATCTTTAAATAATTGAACTTACTGGTATTACTCTTTGCCTGTTACTGGTCATTTGCTTTGCCCTGGTCTTGTATGAGGTTTATTCCCTATTCTTAATTTCAAATAATTGTTTTCCATTGTTCTTTGGCTCTCATTATCTGGACTCAGGTTACTAGTTTATGAAGTCCCTATCACTTCTGTTTGTTTCTGACTCTTCCAATACCTCCTTTTCTTTGTCTTGTTGTCACTCAAGATTCAGTTCAATGGGTAGTTTCCTGGTTAAAGTTTTCACTGACACAGAATTTCTGTACTGATAGCAGAGATGTCCAGTGCCTAACGGTGGTCTCATGTTCTCTGTTACCTTGACACACCAGGGAAATAACCGGTTAATCCAGCGCAGCATACTTCATTTATTGTAGTGTTATCTAGTTTGAAGATGTTATGAAAAACATCCCTAGAGAGATTTATGGTTTCAAAAACATCCTGAGTTTGAACTTAATTCAACTACTCCAGAAGGCAGAAACAACTGAAGTTGACCTTTTAGGCACTTCATATGCCAGGCACTGCTAGGCCTCATAATGTCATGCCAAATTAGAACGCTGGTCTCCTGGGGATGGAAGAGGGTTCGTGGAAAGGAGAGGTTGCAGGTATATGTTTTAATTAAAATCATCTGTCAGTGCTAATGATCTAACATTTAAAAAATGATTAATCTACAGAGATACAAAGAAGAAATTGAATAAGGGACACTTGATGTCATTAAGGTAGCAAAGGGGCAAATGTATGTTCTAATCAACTTTGATAAGTGATATAGACAAATTGGAACTCATTTAGAGAAAAGAGTCCAAAACAAGGGGACCCAAATTTGATATTAAAATCAGGAAAGAAAATTCAAGAAATATTTTTTGTCTTCAAATACCTGAAGAACTATCACAAAAAAAGTGAGACCAACAGAAATGTACAAAGAAGAAATGGGTGCTGGAGGAGGAGCAAAGGGAAACAAACAAACAAACAAACAAACAGCTCCCTGTCACTAGTCGTATTCAAATAGAGGCTGGGCAATAGTTCGGCAACATTAAAGAACAGATTTAAGCATTGGATTGAGAAAGCTGGACTAGATCACTCTAAACCTAACACTTTATAATTAAATGTGACAGTAAGAAAATCAGCTGTATAAATCTGAAATGAATTCAAGGAGCTTTTAAAAACGCGCAAAAGGAAATACCACAAATATAATAAAATTGGATCTTACTCAAGCTACCCGGACATATGTGTGAGAAAGACAATAACAGAAAACATTCCAACACTTCGATACCAAGTACCACCTGGGATATGGGTCCATAGCAACAAGAAGCATGAGGCATGTTTTTACAAAGGACAGAGACATTCTCTCAAAAACAAGTGGCTGGGGAAGCCGGGATGGCTCAGTGGGTTAAGCGCTCACTTTGCAGCCCCGGGGACCGAGGATTGAATCCCGGCCCCGGCCAGTGTGGACCCATATGCTGAACTGGGGAGTCCCCCCAGTTCAGTTCTCACTGGGGTGAAGACCCCGGCCCAGTTGCTGCCCTGTACAGCCCCACGCCCACCTGTGGAATGAAACCATGGAAAAACGAATGGTGTGCAACTATGGAGACTGTTCTGGGCCCTTCCCTTTCTCTCTGTCTCTGTCTCTGTATCTCTCTCTCTCTGTCAAAAACAATAAAACTAAATCTTAAAAAATAAAAAAAGAACAAGTGGCTTTGAGCAAGTGGAAGAATGCTATAGTTCAAACAAAATCTTAAGAAACAGTCTATAGGATGCTAGGATAGCTCAGCGGTTGAGTGCTTGCCTTGTAATCGCAAGGCCTGGGGTTTGCTTCCCAACCCCAGCCTGTGCAAACACCATATGCTGAACTGTGGCTCATCTGGTAACTACAGAGATAGCTCAGGAGCGAAGGTTCCTGCCTTCTATGAGGGAGGCCCCTGGTTCAGTTCCTGCCCCACGTGGCCCCACATCCACCTGTGTGGAATGAAACCATGTCACAACGAATGATGTACAACTATGGAGACTGCTCTGGGCCCTCCCCCCTTCTCTCTCTCTCTCCTCACCTTCTTTCAAAACAATAAAACATAAATCTTAGAAAAAGAACCAGGGAAGCTGGGATGGCTCAGTGGGTTAAGCACTCACTTTGCAGCCCTGGGGACCAGGGATCGAATCCCGGCCCCAGCCCGTGTGGACCCATATGCTGAACTGGGGGGCGCCCCCAGTTCAGTTTTCACTGGGGCAAGACCCCGGCCCAGTTCTTGCCCTGTGCAGCCCCACCCACCTTTGGAATGAAACTATGTGGAAAAACCAATGATGTGCAACTATGGAGACTGTTCTGGGGCCTCCCCCTTCTCACTGTCTCTGTCTCTCTCTCTCTCTCTCTGTCAAAAACAATAAAAATAAATCTTAAAAAAAAAAAAAAAGAACCAATCTATGTATGTTTGTTTTTCTCAGCCAAAATCAAGAGTTGTTTCTTTTTTAACGCAATTATAATACATGTAAATCGTCCTAGGTAAATGAGAGATAATCTTTTAGCACCTTGGCACTCCTCCTCCCAACCTAAATAACAACAATAACAACAGTAACAACAACAACAACAGCATCAGCAACAACAACAACAACGCAGGTTTTTCTCCAGGAAGGCTCTGCCATATTTTTCCAGGAATGCCTAGAGTTTGAAAGCCTGATGACATGACACTCCACTTGGCTGGTTTTTATTGCCTGCTGTACTCTTCAATCCCCTTCTAGCCCAGACTCAATTACAATCAAGGTTGGCAGAAGGCAAACAACATGGCAAATAAGTGCAAACATATCCTGAAAACTATAATGAAAATAAAATGCCAACACAGGGGAAAAAAAAACTAGCAATTTCCTCAGAAATAATGAAGAAATAAAGGCAGAGAGAAAAAAAGAATAAAACCTGCTCTTAGCCTTTAGTTCCAGAGGCAAATGGTACCTGATATAATAACAATAGTGATAATGATAATAACAGCTAATACCTAAATAGTATTTTCCTTTGGAGATAAGTAGAAGTAGAGGTGGGAGGAAATTAATCAGTATTGAATGAAATAAATAGGCAGCTTCTAGTCCCAGATCTGCCACTTAGTAGCTAGGTGATGGAAACATCATTTAAACTCTCTGAGCTCCAGTCAAACAGAAGTAATAGTTATCTTAGAGTATTACTGTGAGAGTTAACTGGCTTATATATACATAGTAGTATAGTATCTGGCTCATAGTGGTCCTCAAAAGTGGTAATTCTCATCTTCTTCTCCCTCCTCACCCCAGGATAATATTTTTTTAAATTCCTGACTGGATGCTCTTAAATGGAGAGGTAGGCTCCCTAGGATCTTGGAGGTAGTTCAAGGCAGGGGCCACAGAAACCAGTGTTCAAAGTAATTCAATAGGTTGGTAGAGGAGAAGACTACCTGAATGGGGTAGTCTTGTCCTTCCTTCATGTTTCCTGTTGATCTCCATGGTATTCTGAGGTACTAAAATCAATGGTAATGGTAAAGTTCCTACAATCACTTTAGTACCTCAAAGTATTGATGAGTGTATGTGGGGGGAGGGAGGAGTGTAGAACATGACAAGGCATGGTTTAAGATAAATTGCCTTTTCCCATGTTGCCAAGTTCCCCCATGGTTGCTGAATGGATCATTTCACGTGGCCCTACTAGAATTCTATTTTTTATTTCCCACCTTCTAGACCCTCCCCATTAGGGTCATCCTGGTCACCATATCTTGTCTCTTCCCCACATCCAGACAGTCTTATGCTATCAAATCTGAAAACATTGTGAGGTAAGATCCAGAATCCATTTGGTTTTAGGTAGAAAGGGAGAAGAAGGGGCAAAGGAACCAGTGGTTTCTGCCCCCAGAAAGTTGAAGACAAAAGTCTGCTACCTTTCTCCTCCCACTATTCCTTGGGGAAAGAGAGAACTTTCTATTTCCACTACCCACTCTGTTTAGCTTCTTTTTTTCAATGAGTTGTTATACTGCTGATTGTCTCACCCAGCTATGCTACAAGAAGGAATCAAGCTTTGATGGAGTATCTCTAGAGTCATCTGTTCCCTGCAGATATAAATATGACCTTCTGGGGGGAAAAAAGTATCATTAAAATTTTCATTTCAAAGTCCTTAACTCCCTAGCTACTCAGAATTTCCAAATGCTCATCCAGTTTCTTAATTCAGATTTTTAAAAGGCAGCTAGCTCTTGGGAGGATGGCTGGGATGTGTGTGTGGGGTGGTTGGGAGGAGAAGGGGAATCAAGTTGCATTACACGTTTTAGCTAGAAAAAAATTAATCAGATGGTGATGAAATACCAGGAGAAAACATAGATTAAAGTCTGCAGTTTCTAAATCTGTTACTCAACTAAACACAGCTGTTAAAGATATCTTTGCTGTTCGTGTATAGCTATAATAATGCTTCGATTAGTATTCAGATATGATGCTGGTAACCCTCTCTATGCCTAAGATACTAAGAAGGACTTTCTCCAGGAGAAGTGGGAATTCTATGAGGGGTGGTCAAGAAATTTGGGGAATGGGGAGGGGTGGTATCAGAGAGATGGAAGAACTAGTGCACACAGTTTGTGTGACATTGGTATACGAGGTCTGACAATTAAGTTCACAAACTCATCCTAGAAAAAGTGTTACATACCTCATTGCTGAATATCACTGCTAGGGTTGCCTTCAAAGTACTCTCCTTGTGAAGCTATGCACTGACACCAGCTCCTAGTCCATCCTTCAAAGCAATTTTGGAACTCTTTTCTGGAATTGCCATCAAAGCAGGCATCATATTACCCTTGATGTCCTGAATATTATCAAAATGTTTTCCTTTCAATATCTCCTTTATCTTGGGTAAAGAAAAAGTCACTGGGGGCCAGATCAGGTGAGTAGGGAGGGTGTTCCAATTCAGTTATTTGTTTACTGGCTAAAAACTATTAGGTTGGTGGCACAAATGTAATTGTGGTTTTTCCATTGTTGAAATTTACCAGTTTTAAAAAGATTTATTTTATTGTTTTTGACAGAGAGAAGCAGACACAGAGAGAAGGGGGAGGGCCCAGAGCATCCTCCACAGTTGCACATCATCAGTTCTCAACATAGTTTTGTTCCACACAGGTGGGCAGGGGCTTCCTGCATGGGAGGCATGCCCCCGTGGGCTGGGAGCTGAACTGGGGGGCCTCACACATCAGAAGCCCACCCCAGCAGAAACTGAACTGGGGGCCTCCCACATGGGCCCCAGCAAGAACTGAACTGGAGCCACACAGGTTGGAACCGGGACTTGACCCCTGGACCCTGGGGCTGCAAAGCGAGTGCTTAACCTGCTGAGCCATCCCAGCTTCCCCAAAATAAATCTTACAAAAAAATTCTCCATGACCAAAAAAGTTTCATTAGTCCAAATCAAGAGTGAAAATGATGTTGCTAACACTTTTTTTATTATTATTATCACAGAGATTGTTCATTATGAATTTGTACCAACTGGACAGTTAACGAAGTTGACTATGTGAAAGTGCAGAAAATGATGTGGAAAAAAGTTAGACAAAAACAACCTGAACTTTTCGCCAACAACTCATGACTTTTGCATCATGACAATACACCAGTTCACACGGCATTGTCATGAAGGGGTTTTAAGCCAGTAAACAAATAATTGTATTGGAACACTCTCCCTACGCACCTGATCTGGCCTCCAGTTACTTTTTTCTTTACCCAAAGACAAAGGAAATATTGAAAGGAAGACATTTTGATGACATTCAGGACATCAAGGGGAATATAACTATAGCTCTGATGGCCATTCCAGAAAAAAAAAGAGTTCCATAATTGCTTTGAAGGGTGGACTAGGTGCTGGCATCGGTACATAGCTTCCCAAGGGGAGTACTTTGAAGGTGATCCTAGTAGTGATATTCAGCAAAGAAGTGAAGCACTTTTTCTAAGATGAGTTCATGATCTTAATTGTCAGACTTTGTGTATGTGGGTTTACTTCTGGGTTTTTTGTTCTATTCCATTGGTCTGTGTGTTTCTTTTTCTGACAATATCATGCTTTTTTTTGTTTGTTTTTGACAGAGAGTGAGACAGAGAGAGACAGAGACAGAGAGAGACAGAGAAGGGGGGAAGCCTAGAGCAATCACTATAAAGGTGTCCCAAAATTGACGCAAGAAGTAATTTTGATAGAAAACACAGGTTTATAATTAAAAATTGTAAATTTTAATTGCTCAACAATGAAAACACGTTGTTCTTTAGTGTAGCGCTCCATTTTCAATAATCCTGAACTGTCAGCTGTTACGCTGTCTTTTTTTCATTGGCAACACTTTACTGCACAAATGACGCAAAATTCAAATCTTGCGTGAATTTTGGGACACCCTTTAGTTGTTCATCATTAGTTTTTGATGTGGTTTCATTCCACAGGTGGATGTGGGGCTGCGCAGGGCAGGAACTGGGCCGGTGGACTCCAACATGGGAGGTATGCCCCTACTGGGGGGTCTCCTACATGGGAAGCACACCCAGGGTGGGACTCAAACCAGGGGTCGCCCACATAGAAAACTCACCCCGGTGAGAACCAAACTGGGGGTACACTCCAGTTCACCATATGGGTCCACACGGGCTGGGGCCAGGATACAATACTCAGACCCCGGGACTGCAAGACCAGTGTTCAACCCACTGAGCCATCCCAGCATCCCCACCATACTGTTTTGATTATTGATTCTTTGTAGTATAAATTGAAATTGGGGAGAGTGATGCCTCCAGCCTTAATCTTTGTTTGTTTTGTTTTTTCCATAGGATTTCTTTTTGTGATTTCATACAAATCTGAAGATTTAAAAAAAATTTATTTCTCAAAAGAATGTCTTTGGTGGGGAAGCCGGGATGGCTCAGTGGGTTAAGTGCTCACTTTGCAGCCCTAGGGACCGAGGATCAAATTCACGCTCTGGCCCGTACGGACCCATATGCTGAACTGGGGAGTGCCCCCAGTTCAGTTATCACCGGGGTGCGACCCCGGTCCAGTTCCTGCCCTGTGCAGCCCCGCGCCCACCTGTGGAATGAAACTATGTGGAAAAACCAATGATGTGCAACTATGGAGACTGTTCTGGGCCCTCCCCCTTCTCTCTGTCTCTGTATCACTCTCTCACTCTCTCTGTCAAAAACAATAAAAATAAATCTTAAAAAAAAAGACACTATTAAAAGAAATTGAAGAAAACACAAAGAAATGGAAAGATATTCCATGGCCATATTACCCAAAACTATATACAAATTTAATGCAATTCCCATCAAAATTCCAAAGACATTCTTTTTTTTTAGATTTCTTTTTATTGAGAGAGAGAGAGAGAGAGAGAGATACAGAGACAGAGAGAAGGGGGAGGGCCTAGAACAGTCTTCATAGAAGTTGCACATCATTGGTTTTCCCACATAGTTTCATTCCACAGGTGAGCGTGGGGCTGCACAGGGCAGGAACTGGGCCGAGGTTGGTGAGAACGGAACTGAGGGAACTCCCCAGTTCAGAATATGGGTCCACATGGGCCGGGGCAGGGATTCGATCCTCGGTCCCCAGGGCTACAAAGTGAGCGCTTAACCCACTGAGCCATCCTGGCTTCCCCGTGTCTTTTTTTTTTTAAGATTTATTTTTATTGTTTTTGACAGAGAGAGATAGAGACAGAGAGAGAAGGGGGGTCCCAAAGCAGTCTCCATAGTTGTACATCATCAGTCTTTCGATATAGTTTCATTCCACACAGGTGGGCATGGAGCCGCACAGGATGGGAACCGGGCCGGGGGCCTCCTGCATGGGAGGCACGCCCCCTCGAGCCAGGGACCCAACTAAGGGGCAAGAACTGAACTGGGGCCTCCTGCATGGGAAGCACACCCCAGTTCAGCATATGGGTCCACACGGGCTGGGGCCGAGACTTGATCCTCAGTCTCCAGGGCTGCAAAGTGAGTGCCCAGCCTGCTGAGCCATCCTGGCTTCCCCTTAATAGTGTCTTATAGTTTTCTATGTAGAAGTCTTTCACATCCTCTGTTAAGCTTTTTCCTAGGTATTTTACTATTAATTATTTATTTTTTGTTGCCATTGCAAAAGGTATTGGTTCTTTTTCATTTATTTTCTCTAAATTTTTGTTGTTAGTACAGTATATAGAAATAAAAAAAAAGCATCAAGGGAAGCAATTTACAGATGACAAAAAGGTTAAAGCTGCCATTTTGAGGGCAAAAACAAAACATTTTTTTAAAGATTTATTTTTATTGTTTTTGATAGAGAGAGAGAGAGAGATACAGAAACAGAGACAGAGAGAAGGGGAGGGCCTAGAACAGTCTCCATAGTTGCACATCATTGGTTTTTCCACATAGTTTCATTCCACAGGTGGGCATGGGGCTGCACAGGGCAGGAACTGGGCCAGGGTCTCACCCCAGTGAGAACTGAATTGAGGGCACTCCCCAGTTCAGCACATGGGCCGGGGCTGGGATTCGATCCTTGGTCCCCGAGGCTGCAAAGTGAGCGCTTAACCCACTGAGCCATCCCGGCTTCCCCCAAAAATATTTTTTTGAGGGTATAAATAAACTTATTGAAAGATCTGAAAAGTGTATTAGGATTCAGGGGGAATATATTGAAGAGAAAAAATAATAAATAGTTTGTTTTCATCCTTCTTCCTCTTAATCCCATGAATTTCTTGACTACCCATCATATATTGATCCATCCACAAGCTTACCTGGTTGTTCTTTATGTCCAAAGTATGGGAAGGGAAGGAGACTAACAATTACTGAGTAATATTCTACTAAGTACTTTAAACATATTTATTACTTTAAATCAAACAACAGTCTTAAAGGTATGTAATAGTATCTCTTCCAATAGATTAAAAAAAAAACCAGATTCAGAAAAAGTTAAGTAATTCAGGTCCACTTAGCTAGCAGGAGAGCAATCAGATGCACTGAGTTACTCCAAAGTTCATGGTCCTGCCACTCATCACAAGTTTCTGAGATATCTGAGCTGAGGGTCAGGGTTCAGTCTTTGGTGGGACCATACAAATGGACTGACTCACTCCAAGATCAATAGGGCAACTTCAATTCAGTAACATACTGCTTTAAATAATCGAATTAAACTCTTTACCTATAAACCATTTCTTGAAAGAAATGTAAGAAGGAAAAGACAGAAGAGGTTGTAGTAGGTTTCCAATTGGAAAAACATCTGAGAGTTAGCATTTATTTGAGGTATTTTTGTTAGGTCAAACTTAACAAAAAAAATCTCAGCACAATGGTATCTTTTCCAAGAACAGATTTTTGCACAGCTAAGAAAGTCACATATATTATTTTTTCACTGCCAGTTGTAATTAAAGTTAAGGAATTAAGTAAATATAGTAACAGGACAATAGAGAGCTTTTCAGTTCAGTACAGCTATCATATCCAATCCTGACACTTGAAAATTACCACACTTTGCATCAGGAAAGCAAGTATCATCAATTGTATTTTTAGATGAGAAACTAAGGACCAGGGAAGAAATAATATAAAGCTGTTGAGATGGGGCTGGGTGGGCCCTGAAGTCATGAATGGTATCCTGTTTTCAATACATTTCTTAAGTAGGGAAGTGACATGATCAAAGTGGTACTTTAATACAGATTGATTCAGGATAAATCATGAGACTCAGAACCATAGACTAGAGGAATGCTGGGGTAGGAGTCAAAAGGTTTTGGGTTCTATTCATAGTTTCACCATCTTTATTAATATGTGAGCCTATAAAATGAAAATGGATATTCCTGCCATTTCTACAGGGCTGCTGGGGGCTCAAGTGAGAGAAATAATGGATCTAGGAGTACTTAGTAGATCATCATATACCTTGAAAAAAATCAGACCCTTGTTGACTTAGAGAAGTGATTTTACTAAGCAATGTCATTACAACACATTTAGTATAAAACAATCAAGCTTTGTATTGCTCAGGTATTATAAAGGAAAAAATTTCCCAATAAATTAAGTATTAAATCATAAAAAAATAATAGACAATGTAATGTAGAATTGTACATCTGGAAACAATGTAATTGTTATTAATCAATGTCACCCCAATAAATTTAACAATAAAAAATAAATTAAAAAATCATAAAAAAACATATCCTCAGGGGAAGCTGGGATGGCTCAGTGGGTTAAGTACTCACTTTGCAGCCCCAGGGACCGTGGATCGAATCCCGGCCCCGGCCCTGGCCCCGGCCCGTGCGGACCCATATGCTGAACTGGGGAGTTCCTCCAGTTCAGTTCTCACCGGGGTGAGACCCCAACCAAGTTCCTGTCCTATGCAGCCCCTTGCCCACCTGTGGAATGAAACTATGTGGAAAAACCAATATGATGTACAACTATGGAGACTGTTCTGGGCCCTCCCCCTTCTGTCTCTGACTCTGTATCTCTCTCTCTCTCTCTGTCACAAACAATAAAAATAAATTTCTAAAAATGTCCTCAGGATTACCCATTCTGTTGTCATGTATGGTATATAAGTATGTTGTCATGCCAACCTAAAACATTCTTAGTGAAGAAGTAAGACAACAGCTAACCTGAAAATATGCTCCATAGCTTTTGGATACTTTAAGTCAGGCATGTCCAATCTGTGGCTGAGTATAACTTTGAGTGTGGCCCAACACAAATTCTTAAAATATTATGAGAATTTTTGTGACTTTTTTTTTTTTTTTTTTTTTTTAGCTCATCAGCTTTCTTTAGTGTTAGTGTATTTTGTGTGTGGACCGAGACAATTCTTCCAGTGTGGCTCAGGGAAGCCAAAAGGTTGGACATCACCCCTTTAGGTAGTTTTCTTGAATCAGTTAACAATAAGATGAATGTGATGTAATCTGGCTACCTCTTTACTTAAACCAAGTTTCCTCTAAACTCTATGGACCACCACTAAGATTCAGAGGAAGCAGCCTCATTTAAAGGCCAAGATATAAGCAAGAAGGCAGGAACAGTAAGCTTATGAGTCAGGAAAGAGAAGTATAGCAAAATGCCTCCTAACATTTGCCATCATGGGGTGCAGGATAAAGAAAAAGAAAATTTGTGCATTCTCATTGTGATCTTTTCCCATTGCCAGAGATAGTCTAATTAGCTCACATCGTATATCTATATAAAAACCTTATTATATATTCAGATCAAATGAGTCCACTATTAGGCTTGCTTATGAACTATGGCTAAGCAACAGAATCTTGACACTGATGACAAGGTGTTTTGGGGGGGGGAAGGAGATTATTATCTTAACTTGTGTTTTCTTTTCTCCCCTCTTTCTGTACCCTTTTCATTTTGCTCCAACTAGTTTTCCAATTTTCTCATCTCAGTTTTTTTAATTGTTAAATTTATTGGGGTGACATTGGTTGATAACAATTAAATTGTTTGCAGGTGTACAATTCTATATGACATTGTCTATACAGTGCATTATGTGCTCACCGCCCAGAATCAGCAAACAGTTTTGTGCTATCATTCATCTTTTCTGCTCACAAAATGTTGCAACATATTTGCAATAGTTCTGAAATAATAGTATCCCATTTTGACTGGGCATATCCACTCCACCCCAAAATTTACGTGAATTAGTGTTTCTGCCAGGATGCCAGGCCTTGAAAAGGAAAAAGCCAATATTATAAAGACAGCCCCTCAAATGTGACTAAGTAATTCACAATTTAGAACCCCTACTGACACTATCTAATAAAAGGTACCTTGCCATTTGCAAACACATGACAGAAGCATGTTGCTAATGCCTTGCTCATTACTGAGCTCGAGAGGCATTCTCAGGTACTTGGACTATAAAGAATGGAGGGAGACTAAGGAGCTAGAGTTTTCCCATCAATGAGCATGAAGAGTTGGAAATTTTTTATGTGGGTTAACTTGACAAAATCTATTGCTATTTCTCACCTCTGCTCCTAGCAATCCTGTCACCCCAGGTTGGCAGCTCTGGCTGCTGACACTATCTAAAATCTCTGCAGTCACCCAGTTGTCACTAAGAAGCTTAGAGTAATAAGGCCATGTTGTGATTTGAATCCATTTAGATGGAGTTGCCACAGTAGGCTTAGCATTATGTTATCCGCTAAATTACAATGGAGAATTATGTGGTACCTTCCAGCCACTGATTCCCAAAGTATGTTGTAGTCAGTGTTCAGGAGGAAATACAGGGATGTAGATTTTGAATCAGTTAAACTGGCGTCACATCACCCGTAGTTGTGGAGTGGACTTATTTTCTTTCTAGAGAGCAGGACTGTAATACATAACAATGAGTAAATCAACTTTTTAAGGTTAAAATATACTATTTCCCCAGGATAAGCTATACATTGGATTTACAAGCTATTGACCACTCCCCCCAACATAACTCCAACAATTGTAGGCCGTTATGTAAACTGAAACCCAGGCTACTATTTAAGCAGCTGCTAATGGGACTGGGTTAAATTGTACACCTTAGCAACTACTGAAACAGCTAACTGGGGGAAAGTTTTGCTGCTTTTAGATGAATGCAGGTAAGTCCCAACACTAAGCTGACCTATCACTCCATGTTCTTTAATGAGGGTATTAACATTTATCAATCCTGGGGATGCCAGTATAACTCAGCAGTTGAGTGCTTCCCTTGAAATCACAAGGTCTGAGGTATGATTCCGGCCTCAGCCTGTGCAACCCCATATGCTGAACAGCAGCACAACTGCTAACCACCAGGATAGCTCGGCGGTGAAGGTTCTTGCCTGCTGTGTGGGAGGCCCTTGGTTCGGTTCCCACCCCATGGAGCCCCACATCCACCTGTGTGGAATGAAACCATGTCACAACTAATGATGTACAGCTATGGAGACTGCTCTGTCCCACCCCTTCTCTCTCTCTCTCACCTTCTTTCAAAAAACAATAAAATAAACCTTAATTTTTTTTTATCAATCCTTACTGTATATTAGAAGCCTTATATTAACTTGCATTTAACCCTTACAAAAGCCCTGTTAAATAGAATTTAGCATTGCTATTTTGTAGATGAGAAAACTAAAGCTTCTCAGAGAGTTCAAGTAACTTGATCAAAGTCATACAGCCTTACTATCATCATCCTATAATAGGCCAATATGCTCAGGTTACATACTGAAATTTTAATGGAGGGAAGTGGCATAGGTGTGTATGCACATGTGTAAAAGTGGACAGTACTTTCCTGAGTAATTAAGACCAAATTTCTAATTCTATTTTTCTCTTATCTTCATATAACTTCCACTTTGTTTACAGACTTTGTGTGTCAGTGGCTTGTCCAGTTTGTCTTTCGTACTTTTTTTTAAATTGTTAAATTTATTGGGGTGACATTGATTGGTAACAATTAGATAGTTTCCAGATGCACAAATCAACATTATATCACCTATGTATTGCATTATGTGCTCACCACCCAGAATCAGCTCTCCCTCCTTCGTACTTTCTTAATTTCTTTTTAGAGATAATAGAGACTTTCATTTTAACTCACCCACACTAACATAAATGCTGGTCCCTTCATCTCTGCAAGAGCCTAGAGAAGAGAGATTCTTGCACATGCTTTGCTAGTGGAGATAGGTTGGGTATAAAAGCCATGCCCTGATTAAACTCTGGGAACCCATTACATTTTAACCTTATGATGAGCTGAACATTTAGTGTTAAAAATTTGTTTCTAACTGACAGACACATTTTTTCATTAAAATCACCTGTGATGTCAGAGTTCTGACTGATTAAATAAGACATAACCTCACCTTCTGACCCCCATTGCTCTTGTTCGCTTTTCTTTAGCCATATCTTATTTTCAATAGTCTGTCTCCATGCCTAACACCAGATCCTACAAGGGGAGTTAACAAATGGGTTTTTGGTAGTAGGTGCCTGCCTCTACTCTGATTTATTCTCCATGCTATTTTCTTATCAATGCTCGGCTTACCTTTCAAGGCTACATGCACTAACAAAAACACCTTCTTTTTTATGTTTTGTGGACCCAACCATAATTCGAGCTCCCGAAAACCAGGCTTTGAGGATTTTACATCTATCACCATACGTGCCCCTACCACCGAGGTGGGCATGCAACAAAGAATCACTAAATCCTTGCTGCTATTTCCTTAGAACACAGATTTTATACAGTTTATACGTGGAAATGGCTGTGAGGATGTAGATTCATTGGGTTTTTATCTAAGTTTGTTACATTTTACTAATTGTACTTAATGTACTTCCTCCACCAGAGCCAGTCTGTTTTAATTACTCCTGGACATTCTTTAGGGAATTTCACCAAGATACCAAAGGAAAATGAAATCTAACTACATTCCAGTGATATAATTGCGATTGGCCTTTGTATCAAACATGGATAAAGGTTGAATTCTTTTTCTTTGCTAATGTCAACTTTAATCAAAATGTCCAAATGAGCTGAACCTAAGTAAACCCGGGCCTGTAATAGGCCTGGGGCTACACACATAATTTAGTTGGAAGCATTGTTCACAAATGTGATAACATTTTGTGCTTTTTGAAATTTCTTGACTAAAACCACCTGACATTTTTCACAGAACTTTATACGTTACGAAACATTTCACAATTGTTATTTTATTTGGTCTGTGCAATGAATCTATGAAGCAGGGTTTTATTCCTCTTTTATGAAAGGTGAAACAAATTCAGAGTCAGAGAAGTTATGAAATTGACCTAAGGCCTCAAAGCTAGGAAGTGAAAGAAACAAGACCTAAAAACTAAGAGCATAGAGAAGTTGGGCAGGGTAGGGAGTTTACAGCACAGTGGGGATCCTGGTGACTCAGTTGAATATCAGATGTGTGCTAGGTACTGTCAGATGACACAAATATTAATATGAACCACAATCCTTACCTTCAAGGCACATAAATGTATGAGAAATATATTTAAAGGCTGGGCAAGTATTAGTTAAAAGAAAGCTAAGTCCAAAATGCAATCTTCAGACCTATCGTCTTAGTATTCCATATTGGATCCCACAGTTCTGATGTAAAGGCCCTGGTTCCACTTATCACCTTCTGTCTCTTTTCCCTTTAGCATTCAGTAGCTGCCATTTGCAGCAGTTACAAATTAGACTTTGGTGGAGCTCTACCTCCCTCCAGAAAAAGAATGAGTGTATTGGTTGGAAAAGAACATTGGGAGAGGTTGCTAGGATCTCTTGCAGAGAAAGCAGAATAGGGAGGTTGGTGGTGTGAACAGATGAGAGCAGAAGTTTTGTGATTTTTGTGCAAGTATGTAATTGGTATTGAACAACAAAACATAAGAATTATGTTTGGGAGAGGGAGTCAGAGGTGGGGTAGAGGGAGAGAGAACAAGAGACAGGACTCAGGTTTGGTATATATGGAATTTACACTAAAATCTGCACTCTTACTAGGGTTTGGTATAGCTCTGTTAGTGAAAGCCAATGGTTTTTTGATACTTGCTATTCTTTAGGACAGGACAGGGACATAGACATTTGAAAGCCAGGACAGTAAGTAAGAAATTGAGTGCTCTTAACTAAATGGTGGTTGAATGGTAGAGTTCTCCAGAGGTTAAACCCAGAGATTGAAAAGGTTGAGGTTAGGGTGGCTTAAGGACTCATGCTCTCCCTCAGGAGCTCCATTTATGTTTTTTTTTCTTCTTTTTTTCTAATTGTTAAATTTATTGGGGGTAACATTGGTTAGTAAAATTATATAGGTTTCATGTGTACAATTTACAATATATCATCTATGTGTTTCATTGTGTGCTCACCACACAGAGTCAGTTCTCCTTCCATCACCATATATTTGATGCCCCCTCCCAACTCCACTCCTCACCCTGCTCTCCTACTCCCCCTCCCCCCTTACCCTCAGATAGCTACCAAACTATTGACTTTGTCCCTGAGTTTTTGCTTCTTTGTTACTTTCAGTTTTATATTCAAGAAATATATGACCTCCATTAACTTTTAACTCCACTGATTTACAGTGCCAGAGGGAGGC
>PVKE010029259.1:0-20381 GCA_004027555.1 Craseonycteris thonglongyai | reverse complement strand
CTGGTCTCTGCTCTCCGGCTAGCTGGTCTCTGCTCTCCGGCTAGCTGGTCTCTGCTCTCTGGCTAGCTGGTCTCTGCTCTCTGGCTAGCTGGTCTCTGCTCTCTGGCTAGCTGGTCTCTGCTCTCCGGCTAGCTGGTCTCTGCTCTCTGGCTAGCTGGTCTCTGCTCTCTGGCTAGGTGGTCTCTGCTCTCTGGCTAGGAGGTGCAGCTGCGTTCCCCGGGCACGCAGGCGGGCGTCTGCTCCAAACTACCTGGCACTCACGAGTGCGCTTAGCATCCAACTTCACATCCTGTGATCCAAATAATCCCCGTGTTGTACGTGGAAATGAACTTGACAAAGCTTTCCATGTCTTTGTTTATCATATGATATTCATTATTCCAACACTTCTATTTTTTTTTTTTTTAAGAATTCAGACAAAGAACCTAGAGCCACACAGCTGATGTGCAGCCAACAGGACTGGAACCTGCATCCTCCAATTCTAAGTCTAGCATTTTCCGTACCACTCTCTGAATTCTTTATAAGCAATATAATCAACTAGGAGACACTCAATGTCACTAAGATTTCCCCTCAGGACGAAAAAATCACAAGGTTTGCAGAGAATTAAATTTTCTTCCACTAGACTTGAGTTAAGATGACAATGAAGGTGATGGTAATGATGATGGTAATGGTGACCATTTAAGAGTTTGGACTACATAATGTCCAAAAAAGTAATCACTTGTGGAAAGCTATGTGTATATATCTTTTTATAAACTTCCCATATCAATATACCCATCAAGATAAAAGTACAATCACGATGATCCTCTACTCCCCAGATCTTGACTTTTGTGTACTTATTCTTCACATAACCACCAGAGTATTTTCTTAGGAAACTTTATAATGAAGGGCATTGAGATCTCAGATCGGGTTTAACTAACTGTATTCCTCTAGTAGAAAATACAGCTTTCTTTCCTTGGGGTCTGATGAATAAGAGAAGAAACGACATCTTTTATGTTTCCATTTATAGGAAAATATATTACTGAGACTGGATGGCTAACAGTGATTTTAAAACTTCTGAAAACAGACTATTGAAATTAATGAATACATTTTTTCCCATTTCTGTATATATACGTATAGCTATATGGCCATAAATATTCTCTTTTCATAGTGAGAAATAGGGATTTTATATTTTTTCACTCAAATTAACAATAAAAATTCCAGTTGTTTAAAACTCTGGAAATGAGAACCACCCCTCAGCAGAGGTCCCCTGACGACTCTTCGCTAGAGGCGTCCGGTGTTTCTGAATGTTAATAACCCCCTTCTCTTTAAGCTGTCTTCTCCATCACCCACACTGCACCTGAGCTTCTGCTTTCAAGCTCTCCCCTCACCTCACCATCCGCAGAATAATAAACACAGCGGTTCCGTCTTCCCGCCGGAGGCTGAGAGCGGTGGGCCCCTGGAAGCCTCCACATCCTTTGATGAACTGTCCCCGAAGCCAGCCCGCAGCGCTGGAAGCTTCCACCGTTAGTCTTTGCACTTTTCCTTTTGAGAAGGATGGAACTGAAAACGGGATCAGAGGAGGAGAAGGCCCCAATCTGGCACACGCTAGAGCAGCAGATTTGGCACCGAGGGGAGAGAGCCAGAGCGGAGTCAGGAGAGCCTGGGTCTTAAGTAAAGCCTGGGTCCTACAGAACAAGAAAGCAGGAACGACCGCTCCCCTGTTTCCTTCGCCTGGAAACAGCATCACTCACGCCAGGGAGGCAGTGAGGTACGGGAGGTCCCCGGAGGGTGGGAGGCGAAGACCTGCTTCCCCTCTGCCCCACTCGGTGGGTGACACCAAGTCTTCAAGGGGAAATTCACCCTCGCACTTCTTCCAGAAAACCTCATGGTCGATGGTAGGAGCAAATGTCCGGAGTGGTGGAGCCAGGCTAGTGACGCTGTTAACGGAAAGTAAGCGCCAAAGGGAGAGGCGGGCAGCGTTCATTTGGGGTCAGAATTCTGATCCGGGGGCCTAGGTGCAGGCAGAAGCCCAAGCTATGGCCCAATTGTGACCCCAGGGATGTTCACGACAAAAGGGAGGGAAACACAGGAGACTCGTTAACCGGCACCCATGGGAATTGGGAAATGCCGGATCAGTGTTAGGTAGACTCTCCATTAACCAGAACTCAACAGAGGACATTCTGCCGGTTGCCTGAGTTCCGGTTAGAGAGTCCACCGCAGTTACTTGTATAAAAGTGGAATTTCTGCTGGTATTAACACGCTGGGTACACAAGGCTGAAGAATGCCCATATCATCTGTGTTTTCACCTTGCATAGAAAGGTATGGATTATAAACATAGTATTCGGGGGTGCAGGGATGGCTCAGCGGGTTGAGTGATGGTCCTGCAGCCCCAGGGTCAGTGGACTGAGTCCCAGTCCTGGGCCTGGCATGTTCAGACCATATGCTGAAGTGGGGTGTGCATCCTACCCCAGTCAGGTTCCCACGAGGTGTGCCTTCTACTCAAGAGGCCCCGCCCAGTTCCCGCACTTTGCAGCCCCCGCCCACCTGTGTGGAATGAAACCATGTGGAAAACTGATGACGTGCAACTATAGAGACGGCTCTGGGCCCTCCCCCTTCTCTCTGTCTGTATCTCTCTCTCTCTGTCAAAAACAATAAAATAAATCTTTAAAAAATAATAGTATGTTTTTTCTTCTGACTGTCACATCATCTTCTTTTTTCATCTACCTGGTAGTCATTGTGTGTATGATATAAAGGAGGAAAGCATCAAACTCAATTTTTCCCAAGCTGACCATCAGTTTCTCTCGTCAATGTAAGGCATGGTCCGTGCTGTCCCCGTTCTATTACAATAACCTCCTCCTTCTATACTTGTCATCCAAAGGGTAAGTTCTCCGCTGACGCTTATAACGGGTTTTATAACATTTCTACCTTCCGTATACATTTTATAACCAGCGGTCTAGTGCCCTAAAAAGTCACGCTGCTCTCATGCTGGTGTCGCATTCATTTACAGATGGATTAGAGAGACTTCCACGCCCACGGGCCACATCTGCACCCCAGGATCACAGGGTCTCCCCAGCGGGTCCCAGTTCTGTTCTCCAGAAGTTGTTAGAGCGTCCACATGCACGTTACATACTTCATGTTGATGGAATCGTGAAGTTCCTATTCTAAAGGTTCCCATTGCTTGTGCCTGTACTGAGACAAGTTTCTGTCCACAGTCCTTATAATTGGCTGCTCTGCTCGGTTGGCCCAGGGCTTTCCATTCATCCTCTCTAATCCCCTAAGCCCTGAATTAAACGGCTGGCAAATGTTGCTCTCCTCTTATTATTTATTTATGATTTATTTTTGTCACCGTGGTTTAAACAGTCAGGTCAATGGTGACCATTAGCAGGAAAAGCAGAAATCCTCAAATATCCGAGGCCCTGTTGGGCTAATCTTTTTACCCACGATGAGCATTTCGTGTGGGATTCTAGCTTGTGTCAATCCAAAGAATGCTTCGTGTATTCCTTGTCTCAGGTCCTCTGGAAGGAAGGCTGGTGACTTTTATCCCATGCTATTTCAGCATCTCAGATAATAATATGCACATAAACTTTCTATTTGAATATGCTAATGTCATTAATTCTGTTAATAGATGGGCCAACCTCTTAATAACCTTGAAAGGTAAGTAGGATTAGACCTACCCTTGCAGATCACCACACCGCCGTCTGGAGAAGATAATTAACTTGCCGGTGATAATAGCTATTAAGTGGCAGAGTCAGGATCCAAGCACGTCTGTCTGACTGCCAAGTTCACGAGCTACCCTAGACTAAAGCACAGCAAATAGACGTCCCCCGGTCTTTCATTAGGCATGCCCAAAGTAGCATTTTATGTCGGTCTATGGGACACAACTCATACAATTGAACGTAGGAGAAAACTACCTGTAGAAACACGCCATCACACACATGTGCGTGCACACGAGTCGTGAAATGCCATATTCCTCTGAGCTTGGGGAAACGGAGTAGCACTCGCCTTCCCGTTATTTGTCAGATTAATTTCTGTGCTGCTGAGAGGCTGTGCTGGGGGCTCTGGCTTCTCACTTGAATTTTCTTGGCTGCTTTCGTTCTCAGTGGCTTTTATGCAGCGGTGGTGCCACCGGCTTTAGGTCCGGGATCAAGTTCATTAGCACGCCAGCAGCGGCAGCCCATGCCACACACCTCCCGCCCGTGCTGCAGGGATGCGGAGAGAGGCAGAGGGAGGACAGATTTATGGACACAGGGTTAACTGTCTCGATGGCCTTTTGCAGAACGGGGAAGGAAGGCTTCCCAGCAGCCTCCTCGCCTTCTTCGGGCAACGTTTCTGAGTCACTGTGGGCCTGACTCTCACCTGCCTCTTTTTGATGGTTTCTCTCCTGGGTTTTCTCAGGAAAACGCAAATCCTCAGGGTTATAGGTCTTACGTAGGAACTGCTGCTTCCTGTAGCTGCCTGGGCCCTGCCTCCAGATCCCGGATCAACTCTGAAAGGTCTAAGGGCTCGAATCTGCTGTCACAAAGGACAATGTCCCATACAGGCTGAACCTCGACATGCAAAGTAAAAGTTCTTGTTTTGCCAACTTTAGCTTTGCCAGCCCAATAATGCATTTGTGTGAGCCCTGGGCATTTCTCTGGATTCCTGGTATTCCACGGTCACTGGCATTCTCAACAGCTACAGTCCTGGCGTGGGACCGGAGTGCGTGTGTACACACACACACACACACACACACACGTTCAGCCTAGGTCCCCACTGCAGGCGCAGGGGTGACTGCCAGGCTGAACCCTGCCCTGCACCTCCCTGACCAGATGTTTCCTTCAATCCTCCTCCCAGGCCGCTGAGCAGGGATCGGCGTGCCCGGGGTCTCCTGAAATGATTTCCTGGGGCCTCAGGGTCTCCTCACAGAGGTGTCACCATTCACCGAACAAACGCAGGGCGCCTGTCTGCCCACCTGTGGCTAAGTGGGCGCGGGGAGCAAAGCATCCCGCGTGGGACCGAAAGCAGGGGCCGTGCGGGGCCGCGAAAGGAGCGACCTGGAGCAACCTCCCCAAAGGGAAAACCAGGGTAGCTCTCACCTGGAAGGGGCATCCTCGGCTGTTTCTGTTGACTACCTGCTGCCCCCCGTGGTGAGTGAGGCTCCCTTGTGTTCTTGCCCCCGGCGTGAGCCTGCACTGTAAGCAGGGCCCACACATGCTGCAAGGGGCCCAGCTCTGTCTGCAAAGGCCACGCGGCCTCGTAGTTGCTGTTTCAGGGGCAGAAGCTGACGGCTGCAGAACAACATGCACACGGTGGGCGGATTCCTTACGTCAGGGCAGCAGGAAGAGAAGCAGCCTGCACCGGGTGACCCTCCCCTGCCCCTGCCCCTGCCCCTGCCCCTGCCCCTGCCCCTGCCCCTGCCCTGCCCTGCCCCTGCCCCTGCAGGCTTCATTCCTTGACACATGGCCAATTGTTTGTGCAGCAACATCCCCCCAGCCTCTAGCAAAGCCATCCCGTTGGGTTTTTAGAATCCTGGAGCCCAGAAGCACTGACATGATGGGTGCGGGGGCGCTGTCCTCCCATCTCCTTGTCATGATGTGTCAAGATGGAGACCCCACCCCAGGGGAGAGGCTCCCAGCCCAACCTCTCAGGCTGGCTTCCTGCAGCTCTTCAGGAGGTGAAACCCCTGTGACAAGGTGTGCTTAGGACAACCAGCCCCCAAACCTGGATCTCGGGGGATCCACGACCTGCTACCACACTGTTCAAAAGGTCTCTTCTGCATTACGTTCCGTGTCCTCGGGAGTTTAGCTTTTCTGTCTTACACCCTCCATGTAATCTTTACACCAAGTCTGTCCAGCATGCTGCCCGGGACGGCTGTGAATTCAGCCCAACACAGATCCGGAAACTTTCTTAGAACATGATGAGATTGCTCTGTGGGTTTATTTTGTTAGCTCATCAGCTGTCGTGAGTGTGGATGTATTTGAAGTGGGACCCAAGACAATGCTTCTTCTTCCGATGAGGCCCAGGGAAGCCACGAGGTTGGACAGCCCCGATTTAGACAATGACTGGCCGTGCGAGCCTCTCAGCCTCCCCATCTCCGTATTGAAATCCTGGATGCTTTCTTCCTGCACGTAGTCCTTCTGCTCTCCCAGCTCCGGGAGCAAACGGTGCTCCCCAAGGAGGGGGGGTGCGGGGAACCCCACGGTGGCTGTGGACAGTGATTGTCCAGCCAACCGCCGGGTGGAATCTGGGAAATAGTCATAACCCGTTTCTGTTTCGTTCTGGAAGCGTGCCCACGCGCAAAAGCGCTGGCTGAGCAAGGCGCGTGCGGCTCAACGTGTCAGGATGGAGGTGGGGGAGGGGCAGACCCACCCTGGAGGCTGGGCAGCTTATCCTAGTTCTCGCTTTTAAAAAAGTGATGTTGTTTTGAACTAGGTTCCTTGTTATTAATGTATGGAAGACTCACGAAGAGAAAATTCATGCAGGCAAGGACTGTCGGCGCTGGGGAAGACCTAAGAGCCTCTCTCTCTGTTTCCGTTCTTGTAGAGAGTCGGGGAGGGGTGGGGAGGGGAGGGGGCAGGGTCGTGGAGAAGGTAACTGTATCCAGATCACAGCCACCAGCAGCCACCTCACCCGGGACCGGGACCGGGACCAGGGCCCATGGAGTCTGTCCTCGGACACTGCCGCCCTGTGACCACTGGCTGTGCTCACGGCCCTTGCTCCGTGGATGCTGGCTTATGCACAGCCTTTCCCGTTCAAAACTGAGTCACGCGAGGGAGGCTGCAGACCACCTTTGTGGGCTGCTTTCCACTTAGCTTAATTCAGATCTCGTCCAATATTCAAAAGGCAAAACCTGCCACTGTAAGGAGGAAAAAACGGTAACACTTCAAAACAACAACATAAAAAGTTGGCCCTGTTGACAACCTTCACTGCCTCCCTTATTATTTATTGACAGACAGGAGAACTTAGAAGAGCGTCTTTGATGGACCATAAGGCCCGGCTCCTGTCTCCCTGCAAGGCCATCACTACGGGGTGTGGGGTCTCCCGCTGTGCCCCTCAGGGGCCCGGCCAGTGTGAAGGCGGAGGTGTGATAAATATTGGGCAATAACATTGGGGGAATGAAATAAATGCTCATCTGTTGGTGCTAATTGTTTTCTAAGGGGACAAAAATAAAGATCTTTATTGCTGCAGTTTAACTGACTTCATGAGCAAAGCCAGCTATTACAAACTATTTATTTGGGTAGAAAACAGGACTCGTTGGATGAGTCGGCGATTTTTTTCTACTTGTGGTCAGGTCACCTTGGGGAAGTGCGGGATGAGTAGATGTGACGTGGGGGGTCCAGAAAGGCAGGTGCTGAGCTCCTTGTGTCTCTGGGGTTCGTGGGACTTGGGATATTAACCGATGTCGTGGGCACGCCAATGCAGTGAGGCCACCTGCATGGCCACCGTGCTCTGACGGCGTGGAGCCTTTGGGTAAATGGAGTGACCCTGAGCTGGTACCCGCTTCTGAGTGTTCCCATGTGTTCCTGGATGTCTTATTTGCACGCTGACGGAGAGAAGTGGAGAAGCGACATCATGAGTGTGTATGTGTGTGTGTGTGTAGGCGTAAGGTGACCAGATGTTAACATTGGTAAAGCGGGACACCATGGACCGGGGAGGAGGGGGTTCTTGATTAAAAATTAGGTCTATCTCCCGCCGTTCCCTAGCTTGTCGTGCATTCTTTCCAAACATCGGGGCTTTTTCAAAATGCCGCGGGACGTGGGACACATTGTTCAAAATCAGGACTGTCCCGCCAAAAGCGGGACGTCTGGTCACCTTAGTGTAGGGGGATCCTCAGTTCTTGTCAGGACAGGACCCAGACCCCAGGGCCTCCCTGCACATCCCGGTGACATGAGTACCCCCAGCAGCACTCACCCACCGCTTTGGGCTCCTTTGTGTAAGGAAGGTGATTTTCCAATCGTTTAAGAAATGAAAGGTCACCTCTAGTGAATAAAGTCTTTAAAAACAACCACCTCAAGGAGTCAGACGCGATGCCTTGAGCGCGGGATGAAGGGGACCCCTTTCTTTCTGAGAGGGACCGTTGGCACAATGCCAAAGCTGGGGGTGCAGCCACAACACTTGAAAACTGGCTGACGCTCAGGGGTGCTCACACGTCACCCTTCCCCCCTCAACCTGTACTGACGCAGCCCCTGCCACCATCGGGCCACCACAGAGACCGGAGGGCTGGGTTTCAAAAGTGGGTTTTCATCCTGACTGCAAATAAAAGTCGTCCTCGCCAATTGTAAGATTCTATTAGATTAAGGTGACCAGATTGTAACATTGGTAAAGCGGGACACCAGTGACCGGGGGGGAGGGGGTTCTTGATGAAAAATTGGGTCTATCTCCCGCCGTTCCCTAGCTTGTCGTGCATTCTTTCCAAACATCGGGACTTTTTTAAAACGCCGCGGGACGCGGGACACATTGTTAAAAATCGGGACTGTCCCGCCCAAAGCGGGACGTCTGGTCATCTTATTTAGGTGGAAAATGAGAGCCCAGTCTCCTGTGCGCTGAACGCGGAGTGCTGGCAGGCCGGCATGAGCTGTTATCCACACGCTCCCCGTGACGACCCAGCTGAGCCCAGCTGTCACCCAGCGCCAGCTCGCAGGAGGGAGCGGTAATGTCCATCAGAGCCGTGGAGGGTGGTGACAGCCAGGCCCCGTCTCAGGGACGGCGGAGACAGGACCAGCACCCGGGCCTCCAGGCTGCTAGTTGAACACACGCGTCCCAATCTCGCCCGGCCTTCTTCAGGACGGAGAGGCGGGAAGTGCTGCCAGGGGCCCTCGTTGTGACCTCAGGGAGCTGCCTCCGGGTGGAGCGGCACCCAGCCCGGGGTCCTACTGCATGCATTTGTTGCTGATCTGGAAGGGAGAAGGGCCAGACGGTTGCCATAGAAACCGAAACTGGTGAAACAGACAACACTTGGGCTTGAGGGAGAAATTGCATCTGGATCTTAAGCCCTGGTCGGCATCAGAGTCCTGGCCTGGACCCCTCCTCCCCCCCTCCTGCAGTGTCCCCACCTGACCCGCCACTTTATAAAGTATATAAATGTCGAGTCACTATGTTGTACAAATTTCTTTTAAAGATTTTATTGTTTTTGAGAGACAAAGAGAGACAGAGAGAAGGAGGAGGGCCCAGAGCCGTCTCCACAGCTGTACATCATCCGTTTTCCACATGGTTTCCTTCCACACAGGTGGGCAGGGGCCGTGCAGGGCGGGAACTGGGCTGGGGGTCTCCCGTATGGGAAGCTCACCCCAGTTCAGCACATGGGTCCACACCGGCCGGGTCTGGGACTTGATCCTCAGTCCCCCGGGGCTGCAAAGCGAGCACTTAACCCGCTGAGCCATCCCGGCTTCCCTGACCTTCTCTTTTGCAAGCAAACCATCTAATAATTCATTAAGTGTCAAATAATTATGTAAATGGTTAAAATTACTTTATAAGATGCACAAACTGAAATTTGGTCTTTATTATATGCTATGAGACATTGCAATAAATAATCCAATGTGAAGAAGAAAGGATTTTCAGAGTACAGCAATGAAAGATGGTTGATAGAAAGCTCTCTGATGGTCCCAGCATTTTAATGGGGCTTCGGGGCCCCTTAAAGAATGACCCACTCATTCCTGTGTCTTGTCCATGGTTCTAGCCAGTCCCTGCCTGGTCCTTGATTTGTGTCATTGCTCTCCGTGACTAGAACCAGTCCACAGGATCCAGGGGACAGCTAACAGCAAAGGCCCACTTTTCCACGGGGGTCTGAGGCAGGGCTCCGGGACTACCCTACCCCCACCCCCACCCCCGTGTATCTAAGGAAAGACCCAACACAGACCTTCCCGAATCTCAGTGTTGCCTCTGAAGTGGTCACCTAACCTCTGCGCCCACGGACCCATCTGGACAAGAGCCTGCCTCCTCCCCCAGACCTCTGCCCTTGCAGCCTCCCTAGCAGACAACCCATCCACTATCGGCCGCCTACGAGGTAAGACCTTCCCTGACCACCTGTCCTGTCAGGCCGCCCACTCCCCACAGCCGGCTCCCTGTAGCCCTGGGCTGGCCTCTCTGTAAAAGAGAAGTCCTGCCGCCTGACCTCTGGCGGATCTTAGGGTCAGAGCCCTCCCTCTACCTCAGTAGACGTGTCCCCTTTACTGCGAACAGAGGCTCTTTCCTTCTAGATCCAGATTTGTTTTTATCCGACACCATGCACCCAACCCTCATCACCAAGTCCCCGGAGCTAAGCATTTATTTCTGGAATTCTCCTGGGGACCCCAGTCCTTCCTGAAACACCTAGCTCAGCATGCAGCATGCCCTCTGGGGACACACAGCTGCCTCCACCTGGGAAAGTTGGTCGCTGCTCAGGGCTCTGGGATGCTTCCACCTGGGCGAACTCCCAGTCATGGTATGACATTCGTTCACTCGATCAATGCTCATTAAATCTCATGCCCGTTCACATAGCGGGCAGCTGAGCACCTTTCTGTGTTGCCTGCTCAGCCCCATGGGCCGGTCTTGTCTCACATTCAGGCTCCTTGGAGTCCCCTCAATCCCACGCAGAATGTGGACAAAAGCATTCATCTTAGCATTTCCAGTCAACAGGAACGGGGCAGTTCCGACTGAGGGTCAGTCACAAAACCCGTGGACCCCAAAGCATTTCTCAGGGTTTATCACATTAACACAGATAATAAATGAGTTAATCGCTCTGCCTTACAGAAATGGATTTTAGAATTTGGCCTAATTATACGATGAACCATTATGAAACACTTAAACAAGAAATCTAGATCTTAATGAATCAATACGGCTAGATTTCAGAAGAAAATACGCTGAGTTTAAACATTTTGGCTTACATTGCTCTAAGGATTACAGATACTAAATTTCCAATGGATTGACCGATCTCCCAGGTACTAAACCTGAAGCAAGTTAAAGATTTTAGCAACAATTTATCGCTCACATTAATATATTGGGAATAACTTGAATTAAACTGTGATTAGCTCTATATTAGGATGTCCTCTACTTCGTGCCATAGCAAACATCTCCTAAATAAGTTCTTCGTGCTTGAAATCTATGCACAGATTTTGCTGAAACAGTTTAATTTAGAATCTTAAGGCCATCCCTGAAGTAATTGTTACTCCTAAGACACTGACGTTTTCCTTTTGCATGTTTTTCTAACTAACATGCACATGCGCTCGTGTGGGTAGATGACAGCTCATCTCAGCCACCAACATTTCACCCGCAGGATGGCAGGTGCATGCAGGTGGAGTGCAGCGCCCACAGCCCAGCACAACCAAAGCAGCGTTTTCTCTTGGCCAGTGTGGCCTCTGTCCAGAGCCAGACGCCGTGGCAGTGCAGCTGGTATGTGCTGGGATGAAGTACCCAGGACTAGTGCCCTCCCCCTGTCACCTCCGCGACACGCCGGCTGTGGGAGAAAGAAGTGTATGGCCCGGAGAGAATACAGAGGCACGTCTGACTGGACGGGTTCAAGTTCTAATGGCCCTGCTTTCACTTCAGGGGACTTGTCCCTCGTGGGTCTGCTTTCTGTCCTCCACGGCCACCTCTCACCAAACAGCACCAGCGACTAGAGACCCCACCTTACCCCTCACCCGCCAGCCCTACACAAGCAACTGTTTTATTCATTAAGAAGCCTTCACTCCCGTAGTATCTTGATTACAAGCAGTATTTTGCAAACTCTTTTTGCATCAATTGTATATGCTTAAATATAATTTTCAAAGTCATTTGCATCTGAGTTTGTACGGTATCCCTGCATACTGCAAACCTTGCATAATCTAATGAGTTCATTAAGTGCTAAATAACTCGGTAGCTATTGTTGTAAATTATTTATATTGTAGAGCAATCAGTGCAGGATTGTTAAAAACGTGTTGAGAATGTTCGAGTACAAAGGTACTGGTTTGCTGACACTGTGACGCACTATCTTCTTCCGCTACGGTCTCCTCCGCTGGCCCACGTGACTCCCATGAACCAGCAGCTGCAATGGTGCCGAGTGTCTGTGGCAAGCACGGATGCAGAATGCATCCCACAGAAGCAACCACGGCGCAGCCCTTAGGTTTCCAAATGGACCATCCCATTTGCCCCTCACAGTCACCAGGTGTCCTGACCTTCTGCTTTAAAGACACTTTTCTAGCCTTCTATGAAGCCCTCATGCTCAACAAGCCAACGATTGGGTGTGAGCAGCCACGAATCTCTCAGGTGAAGAAGGCGTTTAAGGCACAGAGCTTGGTCGACTCTGGAAGCACAAGTGAACAGCATGGCCGTTGGGCTCAGTGTCTCACGGAACTCCTTCCTGCAATTTCCTCCTGTCCTGAGACCTCGTGGAGTTCTCTGTGATCGGTCAATAAGGAAGAAAACTAGAAACCAGGCCTGGTGGACAGATAACGTGTCATGTATAGTTCCCCCAATGCGTGGTTGGCAGCTGCACCATTACGGTATCACGGAAGGGTGTCCATAAAGGACCAGGGTTAAGGAAAATTCTCCCTGTGGCCAGAACTTTAAACAAAATAATGTATTGTCCACTTTTTCTAGACTGAAACACAGCACCAAAAAGGCTCCACGCTGGTCCACAGGCCGCGGCCGGTGGGTGGGATACAGCACTGGGCAGCAGAGGGTGGTCTGCAGAAGAAAGAGGCAGGGCTGGGGTTTGCAGAGATTACTTACCTTGAGTTCCGAAGTATTGAAAATGGAGGTGACATGGGATGTGACTTTTAGTCTGTTCCATTGGACTCTGAACTTAAAATAATAAGGTATTCCTAAAGATAACGGGACCCCACTGCAGTTAAATGGCCTCCAACTTCCAGGAAGCCAAGTGGAAGCAGTTTCCCCCGGGCCCTCAAGAGCTTGGAGTCAAGGTCGGGGCTCCCAGCCTGCATTGTACTCCATGACAATGTCCTGTGAGCTAATCAGAACTTTCAGAGCTGCGTGACGACTGCCAAGTGACATCCCGCTGGTCACAAAAGTCTGAGCTGCCACCTTGCAAGAGTGCTCTGAAACGAGGGCTGTACTTGTAAGTAGATTCATTCTAATGTAGGCCGCCCCTTTCTCCTTTCATTGGGGAAATTGTTCTTGACAATAGAATTGCATGTGACATAACTACACCCCCAAAGACGGAACGGAAAATGAAGTTATGGGCAGTGACAAAATTATACAGGGAGATTGTCACAGTCCACCTCTGAATGTCAGCTGCAATTTCGTTGTCTGTCTTGGAAATGATGGGGGGCCACGTCAGCAAAACCCACACACTTCTTCCATCTCAGGAAAACAGTCTTCTTTGGACCGTAATCGGGATCAGCGATTCTGGAGGTCCTGAAATGGGAACGTTGAGAGTCGCAGGTGTGGATTCCTCAGGGCCCGACTCCTTGTAGCCTTGGACCCACAAGGACGGCATGAAGCACACGGGGAAGCTTCGCCAAGATGCCTCCCTCAGGCGCTGGCATGCTTCAGAGCAGGCTGAGCACACCTGTCCGCCGGCCTGGCCCTTGTTGCTGCGAGGCGCTGTTAGGGAGTACGGCAGCCAGAGGTCGCTCTGACCGCCCACGCGTCCCTTTCCCTTAGGTTATCAGACCTCTGAAGTGGACGTGGTGGGTAGACTTGCCGTGACGGGCAGCAGGAGACACCTTTCATCGGGACCTCCGACTCCCACTCTGTTCTGTGCTGGCTCACACGCCATCCTCATGGGACACGGTCATTTTCGTTGTTTGCACACATGCTTACACTTAAAATGAACTCATCTTTTTCAGTTTTGGTTGGAATCCTCAAAGTAACATTTTAAAACTATTAGAGCTGGAGAAGCCGGGAGGGCTCAGTGGGTTGAGCGCTCGCTTTGCAGCCCTGGGGTCTGAGGATCGAATCCCAGCCCTGGCCTGTGCAGACCCATGTGCTAAACTGGGGTGCGCTTCCCATGCAGGAGGCTCCGGCCTAGTTCCTGCCCTGTGTGGCCCCCCACCCACCTGTGTGAAACAAAACCATGTGAAAACTGATGACACGCAACCATGGAGGCTGCTCTGGGCCCTCCCCCTTCTCTCTCTCTCTCTCTCTCTGTCTCTCCCTGTCTCTCTCTCTGTCTGTCAAAAATCAATAAAATAAATCTTAAAAAAAAACCACATTAGAGCTACTTGACACATTGCTCCATTACTCAAAAAGGTGATATATTCTGAGAAGACCATGAAATGGGTGACTGTTGACCTCCTAATGTATTAAGATTCTATCGATTCCGTTTTCTTAAAGTGAAAACCACCTGCACCTAAACTCTCATAAGCACGTCCCTTAAGTAAAACAAGCCTCTCTCAACCACTCACTCATGTTTAAAGATTCCTATCCAGCTCTTCTTTCTAAAAATAAAAAGAAAGGAAGACATTTAAAGCCATAAAGCATCAAATGTAATTGTATGAAATGCATAGTTTGAGAAGTATATCCAGCCTGCTAGTGTGTGACTGAGATTGGTCCATTCTTCCCTCCCAGTCATTGGGTCTCCCAGATGGCTTGTCGTTCTTCAGAGCCACCGTTTTGAGAAGCCCGGAACCCCGAGGGACACTGGACACACCATGTGCTGAGGGAGGTCTGGGCCATCGACGAGGTCACTCCCAAAGCTGCTGCTCATTCACTGTGACCGACGGGGCGACTCCTCAGCCCCACGATTGTGAGGACGAACTGCTTCCATCGTCTCCTCTCAACTCAGACTGTGATAAGGACCTTTCTGGCACTGACAAAAAAACAAAAAAAAAATCAAGATACGTTTTCCTCCATTTTATAATTATGCCCAGAGTCAATATCTGTGCTTATAACCTAAAAGTTCTAGAAAAATATATATATGCTCAGCATTTTTTTCTTCCTTTTTTTTTTTTGCCAGTGCCCCTCAGATTTGGACACATTTACTTCCTATTGTCCTTTGGAAATGCTCGTGTGTTGCTAAGAGTTGTTTTGTATAACATGTTCCTCCTTTCCTCGTGAGCGTGTGGCTTAGGCCAGAGCGGCCCGAACACAGGTGACACCACCAGCAGCACGGTGACTGGGGACAGGGGAGGAAAACTGTGACCCACATGCTCTCTTTTGACTCTGAACTGGGTGGGGAGCTGGAGAAGCTGATTGGCTGACTGGTAGACACCCATGAAATTTAGACGTCATTCATTTAACCAATCTGTCATCTAAGAGAATGTAGTTCATTCCTTCCCTTCCCCAAACCCAGGAATCAGTGACTAACGAGGGTTCCCAAGAATGAGGTCCAAACTGCCTGCTCAGGGGTGCAATCCTGCCGCTCTCACAATGCCTCCTGACCCACAGTCGTCCCCTCTCTCCCTGCAAGAAGTTAGCTGGGTTAAGGACACATGGCCACTTTGTTAAGTGGGACAAAGAGATGACAGGGAGGAGCCGCACACAGCTACGAATGACGTATTCGACAAAAGACGCAGAATTTGTATCCTACGCATGCTACAAAAGTCTCAGATGCCCACAAATACTTCTTCATTTTAAAATTTAAGGAACAGCTAGACCTTTTTAAGACTTACTGTGCAACTTTATAAGGTATAGAATGAGTTCTGGGCAAATTTGAAGCACATAATATTGCAAACTTAGAACTTTTTATATTATTGAAAACAGATAACTACCAAATAGAACTAAACTAAAGATATAGAAGGCATATATTCACCCAACAGTATTCAATTTTCTTCTGGATGTGAATATGTGTTGTATTTTCTCTCATTCACACTGACCACTAAAAATAGCTTATTTTATTTGGAATTGCCAAAACTTGGAAACAGCCAAGGTAATTTCAGTAGGTAACTGGATAGATGAACTGTAATACATTCAGACAATTGAGTACTATTTAGTAATAAAAAGAAATGTGATATCAAGATAGGAAAAGACATGGAGAAACCTTAAATGCATATTACTAACTGAAAGAAGCCAATCTGAGAGGTTAAATACTGTTTGATTCCAGTTATATGACATTGTGGAGAAAAGCAGAATTATAGAGATAACAAAACATCCGTGGTTACCTGGGAATGAGGGTGAGGACAGAAGGAGGGAGGAATAAATAGGTGGAATATGGTGGATTTGGGGGGCAATTGTCCTATGTGATACCATAATTACAGATACGTGTCATTACACTTTCTATATAGATATTAAAACCCATACAATGCACAACACCAAGAGAGAACCCTAATGTAAACTGTGCCCTTTAATTAATGCTAGGGTATCGATATTGGTTTAAAAGTTTAACAAATATACCACCCTAGTATAAGGTGTAATCACAGAGAAAACTGTGTGCTGGGGAGAAAAAATGTAGGGGGCACTCTCTTTACTTTCTGATCAATTGTTCTAAAAACATAGCATGGCTGTGAGAGGAAAGTCTACCAATTAGTTTTAAACGTATGGAGTCGGAGCTGTGAGATGGAAGCACAAAGCCAGGGGGATAAACTCCTCTGAGTTACCATAGGCATGAAAACCAAGCCAAGGAGTGCAATCAAACGAAACCCAAAGGCTGCAGCGCGGTGGAATGTGGTGGCCTCGGCTGGAGCTGGCAGTGTTTGCGGGTGACCAAGCGCAGCCAGCACCTAGCCGAGACACATGTCTGTACCGGCGAAGACAGGCCTGACGCACGGGGGGTGCACCCAGGGGACATGCAGAACACCGGAGGAGGAAACGCGGCACGGACCCGGAGATTCCTCATCATCGGGCTGGAGAAGAGCCGGGGCATCCAAATTAATATAGTCAGAGCGATGCCATCAGTCCCCCAAACTATCAAGGTCACAGGGACACTGGTCATCCTTCCGTGAGACAATCGGTATGTATTAAGATTGAAAGCCAACGGTTTTCAAATACCACCTACATCCACAGTGACCGTGCGGCTGGGGTTCGGATCCAGAGGTGCCAGGGCATCTCCAAGGACACAGGGTGAAGGCTGCAGGGAGGTGGCGATCAGAAAGGCCGGGGGGTGTCCCCATAGGCCTTGGTCCCCGCTGTTAACTCAGCCACCTTGCCGCATGCCGGACAATAGGTAAAGGCAAGAGCAGCATATGCCCATGGGGAGATCCGGCAGCAAAGCGGGGCTCCTGGCAGACGTTTGGTGCAGCCTGGAGTCCCGCTGGGTCTGAAGAAATCGTAGCAATTTAGCAATTTGCGGAATTGTCACTGAAAAAGAGACGCAAATGGTTTTTTTTTTTTTTTTTTTTTCAGATTTCCAGCCAGGGCAGCAAAAATACAAGACAGGGCACTCACAATTGTTATGCTGTTATTCTAAAATAGCCTGCTTATTGGGGGAAAAAAAAAAAAAAGGAACCGTTAAATAGGGAAATAACAAAAGAAGACAAGAGAGCCGATGAACTGCTCGTTCCTGGCCCGAGTGGGTGCTATTTCTCACCGGATGGCAGGTTAGCCATGTGGTGCTCTGTTTACCCAAAAGGCTCAATTTTCAGCAACTTCAATTCTGCGTTTGCCACTAGCTGTGAATGCAAATTGTAAGAACTGCCCTAGATGGGAAAATTGGGCCTGCCGTCTCTATATAGTCATTTTCTTTGTTTATCTTTACTGTCTGTACTGTCCTCCCACGGGGGCTTCCCTGTGGACCGCCGAGCTGTGTGTGTAACAAGTGAAGTGCAAACTCAGCAACACAAGACAACGCGGCGTTATTAGCGTATGGTTCTGGAGGTCAGAGGTCAGCCGGTCTCACTGAGCTAGAATCGAGGGGGCGGCAGGCCATGGAGCTTCCTACAGAGCCTCCGGAGCTGTGTGGTCGGCTACGGGGTTCGGTCAGCAGCCCAGCGCTGAGCCCACGTCACACTTTTCTCCTCCTTCCTCCATGCCGTATCCTAGCCCGGGTGCACGCTTCTTCTCTGGGGAAGCACACCTTCCCCCCAACACACACGCTCACCTGCATGTCCTCCGATGTAAGTCAAGGGGCACCCCTCTTCCGGCCTGTCCTTGCCAAAGTGCAGAGCCCCAATCCACCCGTGAGAAAACGTCAGGCAGACTCAAATCGGGGGAGTCCTGCAAGTCCCTGACCTGCAGGGTCACACAGTGGTGGGACGGCAGGTACGAGTGCAAAGCACTGGGGTGCATGCCTACCCACGGGGCCAGCAGGTGGGGTCCTGGCTCCGCAGATGCTGCAACATGGTCTATGCCACAGGGACCTCACCTTACAGGAGCTGAGAGGCCACTTGGGCGGTAAAACCAGCTCAGAGCACTGTTGACGATAAGAAAAGACCGTTACGTTGCCCCTTGCACAAAGATGTGCAAAGGTAACATGAACTGTTAGACTAGAAACATGGGTGACACATTATTGGACGCACACCAGGCTTGTTGAAGGAAGGGGGAAGCCAGTGTGAGTTCGGCCTGAACGATGAATACCATTGACTTGAAGAAGAAGAAGTTTTGAAGAGATAAGCACCCCCGGCAATCTGGAGGTGACGAGACCGTCCTGGCCTCGCAGGCAGCATGGCTGTATTCAGGGCAGAGCAGCATCTCCCACCTCGTGGTACGACGAGAGAGCGGGGGCATCTTTGTTAACAATTCCTAGCTTCCAGCCTTCTCTCAGTTTCCTGTGGCTGCTCTAAGAAGTCACTACACACTCAGTGGCTTGAAGCAACACACGTCTATCACCTTACAGTCACGGAAGTCAGAAGTCCCAAGAGGAGTCTCAGGGGCTCAAGTCAAGTGTGTGGGAGAGCGCGCTCTGTCTGGAGGCTCCAGGGGAGGAACCAGCACTTGCCTTTCCCAGCTCCCGGCCGCATCCCACCCCTCTCAGCCTTCATGTCGATGGCCAGCATCTCACTGTGACTACGCTTGGGGTGCACTCAGATAGTCCTGGACAATCTCAAGCAGTGAGGAGAAGGGGCTTGGGAGGTGGGGAATCTCAGAGGACATCAGAGACATTCTGCCTCTAAGAAGCCAGCCAGGAGCAAGTGAGAGAATTGCCAGTAGGCTCCTGGCACAAGAAAAGCTGGGTTTAAGAGCAAACCTATGTGAGGCTGTCAGCTGCGGGCGGGCTTACCAAGGAGCACAGAGACAGGGCAGCTAGTTAGGACACGCAGACGCAGATGCAAGGACCCAGGCGTGGGAGTCAGCCAGAGGAGAGAATGCAGCGCTGCAGGGGGTGGTCAGGGGAGCAAAGGGAAAGAAGAGTCATTGGCGGGTCCAGGACTGGTGACCACCATGCACTGGGGACAAGTAGGAGGAGCTTGAGGAGGTGTCATTGTCCTGAGAACTGCAGCAGCTCCCAGCTGGTCTTGGAGACTACAGGAAGGAGGCACGTGTGACATTGCTACCTTAGAGGCCTGCTCCTAGGCATGGGGTCATTTGGTGTCTTCTCGTTCTCTTAGAGCATGTGTGTCACGCTGACCTAGCTCATAAGTTCCTTCGTTTTAATGCTTGAAAGAGCATAAAGGGACAGACCACACTTACGAACAGGAACAAGAGAATGCCTGACCAATTACGTCATCCATTTCCATCAAATGGGGATAACCTTGACCCAGGGACCATGAAGATTAAATAAGAGGGCACAGAGAATCAGGCCTAAAAATGCTATGCATACAATAACACACACTTTAATCCTGAACTTTATTTTCCCTTAAGAATGTTGTGACAATACTTCAATAAATTACACAAAAGTTAGATTTACATAACAGTAAAAATCGGAAAATTTGTTATAAAGTCTGTAAAATGAAGCAAGAGTCCTCAGAAATAGAGCGTCTCTATTTGCACTGGCCACAGTTCCTTTCTTCTCCTCTTCTCACTCGAGCCAAACCTATTTCCAGCCCACGTTACTTGGAAATGTCAAAACTAACTCAGTATGGAGTCAAGACCATCGCATTTCCTTGCTTCAAATATTTTAAACAGAAACGTTGGCGCTTCCAACAGGCACCTAAATCAGTCCCCTCTTGCATATTCAGATGAAAACACAACAGAAGTGCAAAAAATAACTCGTATCCAGTCTCTCGGAAATAAACATGACACATTCCACTCAGTTTCTCAGCAGCACAAATCACTTTGCCAGATTTTTCTTCCATTTATCTTTCTTCTTGTTAATATATTGATGTTTATCATCATTTCTCCTGAATTTTCTGAACTCTTTTAATCTTTAAAATTTTTTTCATGTATAAGTAAACCTTCAAAAGGTATGAGGAGTGCTATTTTTTGGAATGTTGGCATAGGAATTCTGATCCAAGTTATTGGGTTCTTCACTTTTCATCGAAATAGGACCTCTGAGCTCAACTATAGAAAATAAGAAAATTGAGACATGGTCTCTTTTGCTGGCAGTGAGTGAAGCTCATTGGCAGTTGTCCTGTCCGCACCCTCAGCTCCAGCATAGTCTCTGAGATGTCTTCTACATGACCACCTCTGTCAGCGTCTTAGCTATGACATTGGTGTCAAGAGCCCCATTCTCTCCATCTGTAACAAGAATCTCGGAG
>PVKE010029258.1:0-20376 GCA_004027555.1 Craseonycteris thonglongyai | reverse complement strand
CGCAGTTTAGAGATCTGTTGCCGAGAATGCTCACTTATCAAGTAAATAGATAGGTAAGAAAAGCAATTTAATTTAAAACAAAGAAAAGGTACTTACATTTTAAACAGAAGAAAAATTGAAACCCAACGTGGTCACCGAGGATAAATAATATTGATTGATAATAATACTGTTAATACAAAAGACAAGAAGCTACCGTACGACACTACCAAATATTCAAGCTAACTGACTGTGTTCTTCGATGAGTCGAGTCGTAACTGTTGCGTTCACGCGTTGCGTCCGGTGACAAGTGTAACACATAAGTCAAAATGTATTGTCTGGGTGGGCGGAGATCACAGTGTCAGGCTGTCAGAATTCTAGGAATTTATGACCTTGGCAAATTCCCAGAATGCATTAAAGTATTGCTAGAAAGTTTTGTCTTCTACAATCGCTTCAAAGTCCATGGTACACGGAATTTCACCCCAGACATTGCGAGCGATCGACGGTCGACCAAAATTGGCCTCGCGATCGACCGGTCGACCGTAATCGACTTGTTGGCCACCCCTGCTATATACAATGAACTTCTAGAAAGCCAAATGTGTGTGGATTGATTTATCTCATCCATCTGCCTCTGAAGAATCAACTGATGCATGTATCATTGTTATTCCCACTTCAGCTATAGAAAAATGGAAACCCAGGATGGGTAGATTTCATGTTTGATGCTACAGAAATCACTTATTTTAAGGCAGAACCCGAGTTCTCCATGGTCTGGTGGAGGTCTTCTTTCACCACAGCACTGTAGCCCCAGGCAAAACACAGCCTCAGAGGAAACCCTTGGGTTTTCTGAGGACATTCCCCACAGAGGCTTGATGAGGTGGACACGAGGCATTACCCTCTTGACAAGACCCCCATAGGCATTAATACGGCTTCCTATGTTCTTGAACCCTGGATGACCCCCCCACCTATTTGAGGTAAAGGTTTGTGAGTCTTTTTGCAGAAAAATGCATTGGGCTTTATCTTTCCTATCAGCCACACTGAACACATTTCAACTTTAGGAAGTACAATCAGAACAGAGCCTAATTTAAGAAATTCTTTTCACAAAGAAATTTATACTTTTTAGGGATTATAAGTAATCTTTTTCTCTGTGATTTTTCGAAGTTTGAACAATCAGTACAATACTTTTTAAAGAGTGTATTATTGGGAAGCTGGGATGGCTCAGCAGGTTGAGCACTTGCTTTGCAGCCCCAGGGACCAGGAATCAAATCCTGGCCCTGGCCCATGCGGACCCATGTGCTGAACTGGGATGTGCTTTCCACGCAAGAGGCCCCAGTTTGGTTCTGACTCCCCTGGATTGACCCCTGCCTGGCTCTAGGGGGTGTGCCTCCCATGTAGGAGGCCCCAGCCCAGTTCCTGCCCTGTGTGGCCCCCGCCCACCTGTGTGGAAAGAAACTATGTTGAAAACTGATGACATACAACTATGGAGACTGCTCTGGACCCTCCCCCTTCTCTCTGTCTCTGTTTCTCTCTGTCCCTGTCAAAACCAATAAAATAAATCTTAAAAAAAAAAATTAATAAAGAGTGCATTATTACAGAAGCTACATGTGCACTGTACATTACCAGGGAGTTAGTGTGGCAGACAGACTCGATGATTGTCCCATGACCTCAGCCTCCTGATGTTCATGTTTTGGTCATGCCCTGACCCTTGTGTGTGGGTGCGACCTGTGACTGGCCTCTACCCATCTGAGCAAAGGTGACAGGATGCCACTTCTGTGATCATTTCCTGTAAGATTGTAGCACCTGTCTCGCAAGGAGGCTCTCCTCACTATAGGCTTTGAGAAAGCCACGAAGTTTGTGGTGATATTATAGCATAGCAGCAGATAACTAACACAACTAGATAATACAAACATGAAAAAGAATTATATCCTCACTACCCAGAGATTACTATTGTTAACAAATTTGTATAAAATTAATACTGTTACTGAAAATCATAATTAAATCCATCAAAAAAGGAAAGTTCCTCCTTTCTTCTTTACCTTATTCTCCTCACACTTCCCTCAGAAAATCACTTAACAATTTTATATGTTTCTCTCTTTCTCTCTCAATATTCATACAATTATGTATTTTTACATAATAAAATGGTACATATGTAACATACACATATAGAATACACACAGGTGGAACTACACATATTTTTTAATAGAAATGCACATGCAGTTTGAATAAAAAGACTCGATTATTTTATGTTATTTTGTGCCAGTGGCTCAAGGCAAAAGAGGACTCACCTCTGTTTTCTTCCTTGCCTTAGCCCCCACATCGTCCCCAGAATATTCCATTACCTTCATCTTTGAACACAACCCAAGTCTGCCTAGTCACTTGCACCTTCCTCACCACTATTTCTGGAGGCCACGCTACTTCTCTCACCTGCATCTCATTCTTCTCCCATCCTAAGTGGTCTCCCACTTGGCCCTGCTCCCTGCAGCCTCCTCACACAGCAGCCAAAGTGGCTCTGTGTCAGATGATGTCACTCCTCTGCTTGGAACCCACCAGAGCCTCCCACCCCACACAGAATAAAAATGTCAGCGCTCCACATGCCTGCAAGCCCCTCACCCCTGCTAGATAACTTAAGAGTGGTTGAAAGAAGCACCAAAGATCAGAATGAATGGTGAGCCTGGAGGATATAAAGTAGAAAAAAGTGAAACTAATTTTAGAACAAACTTTCAAACAAGTCAAGCCCACTCTTTCTTTTCTAGTTCCCTGTACCCCAAATGAACAACAGTATCTGCATTATGGTTGGACCTTGGCACATATGCTCTTACTAACATTCAAAATTCTGAATGTAGGGGATGCTGGGATAGCTCAACAGGTTGAGCACTTGCGTTGCAACCTCAAGGTCTAGGAATTGAATCCTGGCCCTGGCCAGAGCAAACCCATGTGCTGAACTGCAGTGCAACTGGTAACCACTGGGATGGCTTGGCAGTGAAGGCTGTCATCCCATTGGGCCCCACATTCACCTGTGTGGAATGAAACCAGGACTATGTCACAACTAATGATGTACAACTATGGAGACTGCTCTGGGCTCGCTCGTGCGCTCTCTCTCTCTCTCTCTCTCTCTCTCTCTCTCTCTCTCTCTCTCTCTCTCTCTCTCTCTTTCCTTCTCTCAAACAATAACATAGATCTTAAAAAACAGACAAACAAAAAAACCCCAAATGATTCTGAATGCAGCTGCGTTCAAAGAGCTGTCTTTAGTGGGAATATCTGACTGCTATTGCCTTGTCCACACTAGCCCTGACGTGTCACCTGAGATTTTTACAAAGCCCCTAAAAACAGTCTATGCAAACATATAAAGGATCTCTTTATCAATAGGGTCATGAGAATGTGTGGACATAGGTGCTGTATGAGGTTGGAATGTCATGTTTGCCTCGACTGGAGACCTTCTGTGACATTTCACAGCCCCCAGAATGAAATCCTATCTCCCGATCTGGGCACACGCAGCCCTTACTACTCTGACTCTGCCCATCCTTCCCACCTGTCTGCCTTGCTGCTCACTCACCACTCTCCTGCCCACTTTTCCTCCTCAGAGCCTTTGCACGCGTGGCCCTTCTGTCTCCTTCTTGCACGTCTAAATCTTACTTACCTCCCTCCCCAAACCATGCAAATCTTAACATGCACCAATCTAGAATCATCCACTTTGAATTCTCTCCCAATCCTGAGCCCCCAGTAAAGAAGTAATCCCTGTCCCCAAGAACAGTCCCCTCCATCTGCGACCGCTTTACCTTTGACTTATTCCTGCAACACATTTATTCATCATCATTACTATTAGCCACATTGCAGTATTTGGATATGCTCTCTGAAATATGTCTCTTAATTAAGATAAATATATACTTTTTAACCCAGGCTGGTACATGCCTCCATATTCCACAGGACTGCAGACTCTTTGTGGCCAATGAGCCATTGTATTTATTGTAAACGCTCTCAGCCAATGAGAAGTCACACTGCAGAATGAGATGAAAGTGCTTTGCACTGTGTATTATTTACTCTGTTGAAGCCTCTCTTTCTGCCAATTACTTTGTGTCTGGCAACTAGTTTTGGCTTATCATGCTGAGAAAGCGTTTGCAAGTCCCATACTGGGCCTGCCACAAAAAAACAAAGAGAGTCAGTCTGGATATAAAATGCAAATCTGACAGTGACTTTGACCGTGACTCTAAGTATCTGTATGGAAATGGCTGAGAAAACAGTACGGAGATCAACAGGTGATGGCAGGTTTAGTGGAGTGACTCTGACATGAGTAAGAACATTATCAAATTTACTGCCTGCCAGGAGCACCAGGCAACAACTGGAAGGATAGGAGGTGGCAGCAGTCATGACCGATAGCTTATCTATCACATCTTCAAGCATTCATGAACAAGGCCCTACCAATATGTGCTGCTAAGCTGGCATGCCACAGGGCTGAGGCCATCTGCACCACTTATGGACTGATTTAAACGGCATCCTGTGTCCAGGAATGCATCCTTCCTGCAGAACAGCAGTGCATGTACAATGCTTCCTTTTCTAGGGTTTTGTTTTCCTTTATCAAGCGGTGTCTTCAAATCTGAGCATGTTCTAAATCTACGTACTGCTCTGAACATGAACTGAGTGAGTAGTAACTGAGAAAGAGACCTTGAACAATTGAATCCTAATACTAAGATCGGGTATTTGCTCTGGGTAGATGCTTACAAGATAGTATTCTTTAAAAGCTTTCTCTTACCCACAAGAATAACATCCACAGCTTCATTTGGGATAGCTGTCCTCCTAATATAGTACACATAAGGGATGTCCAATCTTTTGAACATATTGGAAGAAGAACAGTTGGGCCACATTGGAAGAAGAATAATTGTCTGAGGCCACACATAAAATACATTAACACTAATGATAGCTGGTGAGCTTAAAACAAAAAATCACAAAAACAATCTCAGCATGTTTTAAGAAAGTTTACTAATTTGTGTTTGGCCGCATTCAAGCCGTCCTGAGCTGCATGTGGCCAGTGGGCTGTGGGTTGGACAAGCTTGGTGTTCATACTGTTTACAGGTCTATCGTTTGCACTGGTTTAATAGGGTGGAGCTGTGGATCAGTCAGGGTCTCAGTAGGTTAAACAGGGAAACTCCAGAAAGACTTGGTAAGGGCAGTTACTAAAATGCAGGCTGAGTGTTGGGAAACCACAGGGAACACTGCAGTGCCCAGAGCTAGCAGGGCCTGAAGGAGAGTCACACGCGAAGGGCCTCCTTTATTTCAGGGACACAGGCAGCCTGAGACAGTCATGCAGGGAGAGAGGCAGGGGAACCAGTACCCCAACCTCACTCTCCTCCTGCCCTCCAATCTCAGCCAAGGCACCATATTGGATGAATCAATGCAGAAGGTAAGGAGACCAGGAATGTGGCCCCCAGAACGTCCCTTTGGGCATAGAGCAGAGGAGAGAAGGTGGGAAGCGGATCTGGCTGGGCAGATGGGAGCTATCCAACCAGCGTGTGTCCTATTTAATATTTACGTCCCTCAGCCTAGAACAACTCTCACTGACGATTTACATCCCTAGTGTCCAGGAAAATTCTTGATACTAGAGGAAAAATTGTAGTTATATTTCAACTGTATTGCCAGGCACTAGAGATATTAACATAAATGTTAATAACTATTTGGCTAGAAGCAGAACATGAAAGATGAATTACACAGGAAGAAAGAGAAATGTTCAGAGACAGGCATAGCTGATTAAGTGAAGGGTACATGTTTATATGGCTCCAAACTTCCTCTCTGAGGACTGAATTAGGTGCTCCAAAGGTGAGAGTTGTTTTGGGTAACTCAAGAAGATTTAACCCATTATTTAAAAAATAAAAATAGGGGATGCCGGGATAGCTCAGCAAGTTGAGTGCTTGCCTTGCAGCCCCAGGGTCTGAAGATTGAGTCCCAGCCCCTGCCCATGTAGCCCCACATGCTGAACTGAGGTGTACTTTCCATGTGGGAGGCCCCCGGCTCATGGGGGCGTCCTTCCTTGTGGGAGGTTCCTGGCCTGGTTCCAGCCCTGCATGGCCCAGTGCCTATCTGTGTAGAATGATACTAGGTCAAAAACTAGTGATGTACAACTATGGAGACTGCTCTGGGCCCTTCCCCTTCTCTCTCTCTCTCTCTCTCTGTCAAAATAATAAATCTTTAAAACATAAGATAAATAAAATAAAATAAATAAAATAGTTACAGTACAAGTACAATCTGTCCTCAACTATTCATGGGTATCAAAGTAACGTGAGTTTTGCTGGATAAGCTATTTAATAGCCATTCCCATCATAGTAGGATCCATTATGCTATGCATGCAAACAACATAGAATTTTCAATGGCTTCTTCTGGGTATATACTCAAAAGAATTGAAATCAGAGTCTCAGAAAAATATTCATACACCCATATTCATAGTAGCATTGTCCACAATTGCAAAGGAAGAAGCAACCCAAGCATCCGTCAGTGGATGGGTGGTAGATGAATGAATGGGTGGATGAACAGGTGGATGGATGGGTGGATGGATGAACAAAATGTGGTCTGTATCTACACAGCCTTAAAACAAAAGAAAATCCTGTCACATGCTACAACATGGACAAACCTCATGGATGTGCTAAGTGAAATAAGCCAGTCACAAAAAGTCAAGCTCTGTGTGGATTTTACTTTTATGAGGGACCTAGAGTAGTTTTACTATTTTAAATAACCCTTGATCCCCTCAACCCACTTTGAGCAGCAAGCAGGCTGAGAAAGCTGTTTATTCCCAATGAGGTCACTTACCAACGTCCTACTCAGATAATATCAAGGAGAGTGAGGGAAAAGCAAAGCAGAGCCAAGTACCCCGGAGAAGGTAAACAAGGGAAGGGTCTCAGGGAGCTGAAACACACGGTCCCCGCAGGGGTGGAGGTGGGAAGGCCCCTCAGAGTGTCTGCCCACCCGGAGTCTATTTCAGAATTGCTGGGGACCAGTGACTGCGCTGTGTTCCCAGATCTCCCTTTCCCCATGAGAGGGAGGAAGGGGACACGAACAGCTGATCTTTCTAGTTCACTGGTTACCAGATCAAGAGGAGCCAAACTCCAGACCCATGGCACCGCACCTCACGCCCTGTCACAGAGACCGTCACGAGATCCTGAGCTCTACAGGGAACGAGAGAAGGACGAGTAGATTTTGTACACAGAAGCCCGGTGAGCTGAATCCTGGGTTAGCAGATGGGTAGCCTATGGAAGCCTTTAGTGTTGCTCACCAAATACTCTGGTCCTCGCCCGGTCTGGGTACACAGTCTGGTTGCACTGCTTGCCCCCCTTGTGGTTGGAAGGGACTCAGTGACTAGTTCAGTTCTTTGTCTTTTGTTCTCACCAGCACACATGTGTTCCAAGACAGTGGTCTGTGGGTCAACATTTTGAAAACTACAAATAGTTTTCAATTAAACTCTCAAAAAAAAAAAAGAGATAGAATATAGATATAACAAATTATTGGAGCAGACAGGAGAGAATATTAAGAGACCAGGGGCCAACGGTGGCATCAAACAGGAAGAGGACCACTTTGGCCTCCACAGTTGGTGACAGGCTAAGGACTGGTGGACTGTGATACTTTGCTACCTCCAGCCCATCGCTGACTCCCCAGGAACTTGCAGGGCGATTATAGAGCGGTCACACGAACAGCTGCGCTCATGGGCATGCCATTCAGCATAAGGCTTCGCGTTTTCCGTAACCCCATGGTGTCACTAACTTGCTAACTCCAGGTTAGCACAGAATCCCAGAACAGGCAGCATTTCCTGGAGAAAAAGTTTCATGAGAAGGAACAAGAAGTGCTCAGATGTCATAAATTGTGTTGATTCAAATCTGCAACAGAAACATTTTTGTAGGATTGTATAGGGATTCCTTATTTTTTAGTCATTCTGGTGGGGGGAGAAAGGTAGGGGGAGGAGGGCATTATGAGAACTTAAGACAGTGGTAGTGGCTCCACAATGACAAGGATCCCAAGGAAATTAGACAAGGTAGATAAATCAGTCAGGACACAAAAAGACAACCCTCTCCTCGAGGCCACCCTGGTTCCTCCCTTGGGTAGCACCCTGGTTTTTCCATGGAATTCAAAGAGAGCAGGTCTTTGTAATCAGGAAGCCAAAGACCTCCGCAGAGCCCGGAAGCAGGCCGCTGGCTTTTTGGATCGGCACACTTCTTCCATTCCAGTAACGTTGTTCGGCCCAGACCATAAGCTTTACGTGACTCTTGAAAAATGAGAGGTGCTTGCCTTTCCTCCCTGAGTTTCCCGATCACACTCTTGTTAAGTCCATCTGCTGCCCCGCCTCTGGGTTTCTCTGTGCCTGCAACACCGCCTTGCGTTTGGCCACTCCATCTTATGCTCAGAAGATCTTATTCCAAATGTGATGCCACCACTCATTGGTACTCAACAGCGGGTGACAAGCAAATAAACAAACACACAGACACCGCAAGGTGCTGGTGACCAATCAGGCTGCCATGGTAGGGACACTGGCTCTGTCACCATGCATGTGTCCTGTGGGCCAGGGCACAGGACTCACACAGCATGGCTGGTGTGGTGGGTACCTTAGCCCCACAGAGTGGTGCTGGCTTTTCACTGGGTCTCTGTTGAGGGGCACTGAGTGCATTGGGAGAGCTGCAGCGAGTACTGCTTGACACCTGTGAGGGGCAGGAGAAGCAGCTGACACCGCTGCTTTGTCTGTGGTCCTCCTTAATCTGCTCTCACGCCCCATATCGGATAAGGGATCAGCTACAGACCATTTTTCAAAACTCAAGTCTTGTTCTCCAATGTCATTCCTGCTAAAATTTCTAAGAAAGCAGGAGGGTTTAGCTGAAGGCAGGGAGCAAGACCCACTTAATATACTGTGGTGTCTGCAGGGCTGCCATAACAAATTACTACCATCTGGATGGCTTAAAACAACAGAAATTATGGACTATTACTGAGGGATAAGAAAAGGTGAAGTTCTGCCATTTGCGACAACATGGATGGAACTTGAGATCATCGTGCTAAGCGAAATAAGCCAGACAGAAGAAGCTAAGAACCACATGACTTCACTCATATGTGGACTATAAAACTGAAAGCAACAAAGAAACAAAACCTCATGGATATATAGTCAATAGTTTAGTGCAGGGTTGTCAAACTGGCGGCCCGGGGGCGGTAATTTTTTGTGGCCCATGATGCTCTGAAATAAAATGAAAATAGAAAAAATTGTTATGAAGAAAATAGCTCTTAGGAGAGATCGAGGCAATACCCTACACACAATTCCCTCGTTAACCCTTTAACTACTGAAGACGAGTATACACGTGGTCCAGTGCCTTTCTGGGGGCCTGTGGGCGTGTGTAAAAGCGCTGACTCAGTTCCGGCAATGTTTGTAAATGTGACGTGGCCCATGTGAATCTTGCCTGTTGCACCAAATGGCCCATGTTTTAATTGAGTTTGACACCCCTGGTTTAGTGGTTACCTGAGGGGAAGGGGGAAGGGGTGAGAAGAGGGAGGGGAAGCTAAATATATGGTGATAGAAAGAAAGCTGACTCTGGGTGGTGAACACATAATGTAACACATAGACAAAATGGAACCTACGTAATTATTACTAACCAATGTAACCCTAATAAATTTAACAATTAAAAGAAAACAAACAGAAATTCATTCTTACTGTTCTGGAGGCTACAAGTCATAATCATGGTGTTGGCAGGGCCAGGCCCTCTGAAGGTTCTAGACCAGGGGTTTCCAACCTCAACACCTGTTAGGAACCAGGCTGCACAGAAGGAGGTGAGTGGTGGACAAGCGAGGGAAGCTTCATCTGTATTTGCAGCCGCTCCCATCACTCACATGACAACCTGAGCTCTGCCTCCTGTCAGATCAGCAGTGGCATCAGATTTGCATAGGAGCGCCAATCCTATTGTGAACTGCACATGTGAGGGATTTAGGTTGTGGGCTCCTATGAGAATCTAATGCCTGATGATTTGAGGTGTAGCTGAGGTGGTGATGCTAGTGCTGGGGAGTGGCTGTAAATACAGATGAGCGTGAGCAGAGAGGACTCACTGCACAGAGACTATAATAAACCAATTGCTTGCAGACTCATATCATACCCCAAGCTCAGGGCTCCCACTGATTCTGCATTATGGTGAGTTGTTTAATTATTTCATTATACATTTTACAATGTAATCATAATAGAAGTAAAGTGCACAATAAAGTAATGTGCTTGAGTCATCCCAAAACCACTCCCCTCGCCCCAGGTCTGTGGGAAAAAATGGTCTTCCAGGAAACCGGCCCCTGGGGCCAAAAAGACTGTCCATTCCTATCTCTTCCAGCTTCTGGTGGTTGACGGCAATCCTTGACATTCCTTGGCCTGTAGACACATCAGTCCAATCTCTGCCTCTGTCTTCACATGGCCGTCTTCCCCCGTGTCTGTGTCTTCACAGGGTATTTTCCTCTCTGTGTCTGTGTGCACATTTCCCTCTTCTTATAAAGACCCCAGATGTGGGATTAAGGCCATCCCAGAGCGGCAGAGTGTCCCAGTTAAAGATGTGGGTGCAGAGAGGGCCTGGGATCTGTCTGCAATTCACTCAACTTCTCCAATTCACTAATCCCTCACTTTAACTTGACTAATTACATCGACAAAGACCCGATTTCCATATAAATCCAGTCTGAGGCTCTGGATTGACATGAATTTGAGGGAGTACTAGTCAACCAGGATAGCAGCTAACTGCAGAAACAGAGATCTTTCTGTCTGGGAGTTAGGAGTGCATCCCAAGTGGCTGGTTGACCCCCCTTCCAAGCATACCTTTACTTTGGCCTCTGCTCTGCCACTAGGTGCCATGATAGTTAAGCATGTAACTCTGGGCCAGGCCTCACTCAGTTTTACACGCAGGAGCTCATCACATCGCCACACAAATCTCAAGAGACTGTGCTCTCATATTCTCCATTTGATGAAGGAGGACACTAGTGGTGCTGAGAGGTGGAGCAAATTGCAGATGGGCCCCACAGGTGCACCGTGGCTTTGACCTGGACACTCTGCTGCTCTTCCAGATGGAATAGATAGCAGAGCATTTAGGTCTGGACAGATTTGCTTTTAGTTGTTTATTTTGCTTTTGGTATTTCTAAGAAATATAAAACTACGATGCAAGGGGATTACAGTCTTAATGTTACCCCCAAAGTTTGCCATGAAATATATTGTTTTTATTATTGTTTTTGCATTGCTCTAGTATATTGATAGTCTTTGGAAACATGTTATCATTCTATTTATAGCATTCTGTTTTTAGTAGAATATCCACTTGCAAAATACAGTAATTCTCCATTGTTGAAAATGTCAAATCGTAGAAAAATATAGCATTCCTATACATGAAAAAAATTATTAAATACCAATCAACATGTACATTTCTGTTACATTAGGATTAGAGACAAGTTCTGTTTAGAAATAACTCCAAGAAGTTTTTTATTTTATTTTCACATTGAAAACCAGTCAGAGGGGAAGCCAGGATGGCTCAGCAGGTTAAGCACTTGCTTTGCAGCCCCAGGGACCGAGGATCAAATCCCAGCCCCTGCCCATGTGGACCCATATGCTGAACTGAGGTGTGCCTCCCATGGAGGAGAACCCCCACCCAGTTCCTGCCCTTCAAGGCCCTGCCCACCTGTGTGGAAGGAAAACATGTGGAAAACCGATGATGGTGAAAACCGATGATGTGCAACTATGGAGACTGCTCTGGGCCCTCCCCATTCTCTCTGTCTCTTTTTGACTCTGTCTCTCTTTTTCTGTCAAAAGCAATAAAATAAATCTTTAAGAAAACCAGTCAGATTTGCTTCAGCCTCAAAGAGCATGTTTATGTAAAATTAAGTGACTATGGCACAGCAAGCTGTACATTTTTTTTTCTAAACAGGAAATGGGTTCAGCCAATTTCCAGGGTGAGGTTCCTTAGTGCTATGAGCGGGGGTTTTTTTCCAGAGGTGATGCGCACTGTGTAAAGAAGGTTTAGATTGTGAGCAGCCGGTCTCCACTCTCAGGAGTGGGCTGGAGGAAGTGACGTCCTTCTGGCCCCACTGAACAAGCATTTGAGACGCCTCCTCCATGGGTCCTCCTGGCCGTGCCCTGTGAGCCTGCCGGGCTGTCTTTGTGGAGACTGAACAAGCCCACACTGCAGGGAGCCACACTCCTCACGTCAGCTCGTGCCCGCAGGGTGAGCTGTAGCTTCCCACCACATGTGGCACTGTGGCCCTCTGGCCACCTAAAGCCCCCCGAGTCATTTCTTCCATGTTATTTACTGCGGGTCTTCTATGCACCAGGTAGGGAAAGCACGGAGATGCCATGGTGACAAGACAGACAAGTTACCCTCCTCATGGAGCTCCTGTTCTGGTGGGGAGACAGACACTAAACATGGGAGCTCGTCAGAGAGTGAGGATACTCAGGGTGGTGTGATGAGCAGAGACTTCTGGGTGGGAAACAGGAGTTTGGGGTGCTCAAGGAGAGCCTCTTTAAGGAGGTGATGTTTGAACTAAGAGCCAAATCAGACAGTGAGCCTTCGCCAGACTGAAGCAGGCCTGGAAAAGCCTGAATAGGTCGTCGATCCTGGGCAGCCTAGACCTCGGGGTCAGCCAGCTCCCACCACATAAACAGTCTTCCACTGTCACTGTTCAGAGCCCTAGTAAGCCTCACACTCCGTACTGCTGAAGCAACGCCACTTCACAGGCCAAGTGTACACTAAACACAAAGTTATGAAGAGCTTGCTCTGATTGTGAATAAACCTGCGCAAATAGTTGGATGTAATTTTGCTAACTGTGCAGCACTGGGATGCAATGTACTCCATCTAGGCAGGGGAGGGACTTTTCCCTTAAGGAATAACTTCCATTTCAAACAACGGGAGCTAGGAGGGAGATTATTTTCTTCAAACCAAAGGCCACACCTGTCATTCTTCTGTAACAGTTACAGTGATCCAGACTCTATCTGAGTTAAGGCTCTTTGGACTCTGGGGAAAGTCTAGTCTGGATTCCAGGCAGTGGCTGGGGTTCCTGTGGGGTGCTGTCTGTACTACGTGGGGCTAGTGCTAGGCAACCAGCTTCAAGAGCTTTCATTTTCTACCCGCCTCTGCTGTAAAAGGCTCATGTGTGGAGTCCCTGGGCATCCACAGGGGACATCAGGGTAATGGCGGATTACAAAGGTTGGCTCCCCCAACAGCCATTCCAATTGCCTCTAGCTGGTAGTCTGGAAAGCTACATCACAGTTCCCATGCCCTTTGCAGCGAGGGTGCTACATGGAGGGTGACTTACAGAAGAGGCAACAGCCATATGAAAGGATGAGACATACCTGGTTCTTCTGGAGTTGCTGTGGCAGTTTCAGGCACCCAGTCCCTAAGTTCCCAGATGCTAGAGTGGGAAGCGGCAGCCATGGTTATTCTGCTGGAATCATACTAAACCGGTGGTTTTCAAACTTCACCATTTATCAGCCTTACCTGGAACATTCACTACACCACAGGTTGCAGGGCCTCATCCCTAGCATTTCTATTCAGTGCATCTGTAGGGAAGCCCCAAAATGTGCATTTCTACCACATCAAATGCCCAGATGATGCTAATGCTGCTGCTCTGGGAACACATTTTGAGAATTACTCTGTTAAGGTCTGATTCCTCGTTTCTCCTGGCTGCACTATCTATGGCTGCATTGTGCCTATTTATAACTTCCAAGCCTCTGGCCTTCCTGGAGACTGTATGAATCCATTATTACCCTTTTTGCTTAAAATGGCTTGACTAGATTCTGTTGTCTACAACAAAAAGCCCTGATTCATATAGGTCTTTGGTCTTACATATCTATGCACCAAACATTCTTGTAATTTCCCCTTCTCTCAGTCAGGATCTCCATGTCAATTCTCTGTCCCTGGCTTTATTTCTTACAGGCGTCACATGACTCATGCTGACACAAACCCTGTCCTACCAGATGTTCTTCCATTTCACAATTCTATTTAAATATCTCTCCCTTGTTTTGCAATATTCCCAATCTCCCCACCTTTTCCAAAAATAATCAAACCAGGAATGTTCACTAAAGAACATGGTTAGGGTCTATTGCCGAAAAGCAAAAAGTACCTTGAATTTAGCACTGAAACTGAAGTAACCGAACAAATGAAAAAGCAAAATTGTAAGAAAGTTTTTATCTACCAAAGGAGGAAAAAAGTCAGATACCTGATGCCTACTTCATACTCGGTTTTTTAAGAGTTGATTTCTTTTTTTTTTTTTTTTTGTTAAAGTGTCTTAATGTGAAATTTAAAATAAAAACAACATCAAAGAGCCCTCTTTGAAGTGTATGAGAGTGGATAAGATTGATAACATAGCATTTTGCTAGACATGTTATTTAAAAATTGTTTAAAATATATTATTTACCCAATGAACTATAAGGGATCATAAATACATAAATGAATAAATAAATGAATAAATAAATAAATAAACCAAACATAATGGTCCCTCAGGTAAATGTCCCTTCAGACAGTTTTTTAAATGTGTAGCATTTGTTTGATGAAGCATGGCCTATCCGGAGAGGAGTTCTGGTCTGCTGCGTACATAGGCATTTGGACAGCTTTAAAAATGCACACTCTTTACACCCAAATGCCGAGTGAAAATTCCCATGGAAAGTGGTCGTTATGAGCAAAGAGCAACCACTTTTCAAAACCAAGAGGGGATCTGGTCAAATGGTGACTTTCAAACCCTTCTTCTCCAAGAGCAAACAAGCGTCTACTTATTTACTCAATGAGATGACCGCTAGTGGCCTCAGGGCCTTGGCTGAGAGACTTCCCAGGGAGAACTGACTCCCTGAGCTCAGGCTACTCTGTCCTCACCCTTGTCTGCTCACCAGAATCTCTTGGGAGCCTGCTCAGGTCCCACTCCCCAGGGGACACATGCGCTCTGAAAGCTCCCCAGGTGATTCTGATGTGCCGTCAGGGCTGAGCGCCTCCATGCTGAATACAGAATCTGAAGTCCAGAGAGGCCAAGTGACTCGCCCATCATCACCCAGGAAGCCTGAGGAGAACCCAGGCTATATGAATCCTAGGTTTCCCTCTTAACCACTACTCCACCTTCTATTCTTTCCCCTCAGAGCTGCCTTTTGGGTTTAATAAGACTTTATACCTTCTTTCGTTACATGTCTATTTAAAGTATATAAATAGTGTACAGTAGTTACATAATAACATTACCAAACATTTAGAAAACATAAGGGGAAAAATATTTTTTCACTCTCCAAATGCAGATTCCATGAGTACTGTTGTACTAACTGTACTAGATTCCCTTAGATTCCATTTTATTCTCTTTATATTTTCCCTGTTGGTAAATATGAGCTTATATGTTTGTATATTTTAAAAATCTGTATTTCAAGTATTCTACCTTACTAACAAATCTCTGTTGGTTTTATATAATAGTTGACCCTTGAACAACAGGGGACTTAGGGGTGCCAACCCCTGCACAGTTGAAAATCCACATATAGCTTTTGACTCCCCCAAAACTTGGTTGTTCCTCATTATTCACAGGGTATTGGTCTTAGGACCCCCTAGAATACCTAACTCTGTGAACGCTCAAGTCTTCTCTGTAGTGTGGCATAGAACAAGCATGAAGTCAGCTCTCTGCATCCTTGAATTCCCAAACTCAGGTGAAAAAAAATCCGCATTTAAGTAGACCGGTGCAATTCAAACCCATGTTGTTCAATGGTCAATTGTAATTTTAAAATTAATCTATGTTCACTGAAAATTAAAAGGAATATAAACATGCACAGTATAGAAAACGGAAGACACTAAACCCTTTCCACCTCAGTTTCTAGAGAAATATTTTTCTATACATATCCTAAAATGGGATTGTGTGATGGGTACAGTTTTGTGATTTGTTCCTTTTTCTTTTTCTACTTAAAAGAATGCTTTCAGCTTCTTTCCATGTCAGTATATACCAATTTACTTCATTTATATTATTCCATTGAATGGATATTCTAAAATTCAGTTAAGCAATCTCCTACTGAATCATTTAAAAACCTTTTCCATCAAAAACAAACAAACATACAAACAACTAACCAAGTGAATGTCAGGTCCAGTCTAAGGGGACACTTTGAAGGGCACCTCCCGGACGCTGGTGTCCCAGTGCACACACTGTGCTCTAAAGATAGAGGGCTGAGGAGGGCTCCTTTCACTGACTCCCCGATACGTGGTAAAAGGCAAAACAAAACAAAACACACTAAGAGTGACTGATAATTCACCACAAATCCAAGGCAACTCAAAGAACAGGGAGGCCAGGCCCAGGATGCACCTAATCTAAATGTGCTTTCAGAAATCCTCAAAGCTGCCATAATTCAAGGACTAACCTTTGTTTCCTGGGTCCCTCCTTTGGCTGTCTGCTCAGGGATGGGAGACAGAATGTAAGTAGAGCCATTCAGCTATCAGAACACAGGTGGTTTTGTTTTTGTGTTTTGAGATTTTTTTTTTCAAACATCAGGGAAGGAAAGGAAATAGAAACACATTGTCAAAAGAGTGATTTATGCTAAAAGCAATTTAGCAATGTTTCAAGAGCCTTAAAAAATATTCCTGAACCTTTGACCCGGAGTTGACACTCCCACAATCTAACCTAAGAAAAGAATCCAATTTGTGCGGAAATATGAAGAGTCCAGGCCCCTGAGGTCAAGCACCAGGGTTTGAAACCTGGATCCAGTCTTTACTAGTGTGTGACTTTGGACACATTACCTCTCAGTGCCTGTTCCCTCATCTCTAAACTGAGCATAACACCCGTGTCTCCCCATTGGTCTCTTGTGAAGATGGAAGGAATTAACTGACATAAACCATTTAGAAAAGAACCTAGAAAAATCTGTACATGTTGGCTATTAACATTTGTAATAGCAAAAATTGATGGGAAACTGGTTAAATAAATAATTGATTATATAACCATTAAAAAATCACCATGAAAAATGCACACAACATGTTAACTGAGATAATAAAAAAATTTACATAAAGCATATCAATTGCATACAATTGCAGCAAAATATTAGATATATCTGATTGTGAGGTTACGAGCATTTTAATATTTTTACATATTTCATTGTTTTCTACAAGTGTCAATGACTTTTATAATCAAGAATGGTTTCTTTTTAATAAAAAATCATCTTGGGAAATATATATTTAAAACTATGCTAATCCCCTTCTCCCATCATGAGGGCCACGCCCACCTCAAGCGGAGGGTTGGGGTTGTCGTGGGCTCCCTGGGCCTGTGCAGTGGGTGCGGCCCTTCCCCAGCACTGCTGCCCTCAGTCTACACACACCTCTCCTCATCCCCTTACAGGGTCTCCTCTCAGGACACCTTTCTATTCACTGATTCAGGCTCAGCTGTAGAAGACTGTTAATGCTTAAAATGTCCTACCGCCCACGGGCAAATGTTTTACCAGGGAACCAACATCGTGGAATGTTGGCAACATCAAGACCATGGGGGAAGTTGTTGAATAAACAGGAAGAAAAATTGGTTTCCTGAGCCCCTCAAATCAAATCCTGTTGATCCACTAGGCTGGTTCAGCTCAAAACCACAGACAGCTCAAAGTGAAAAACACTTATCTGGAAAAGAGGTACAGAACCTGACTGAACAAACAGTAATGAGTAAACCAAGTTGGAGGTGCAGTGGCCGAGGACTGTAGAAAGGGCTCATTCATGCAGGAAAGAGTGTTACTATTTTTAACATAATAAAGGTCTTTAATGAGCCATTAGGGTGTTGAGAAGGGGTCCCTGAGGATTATGCCAATTCCTTGGTAAGGGCAAGAAAAAGGCCAGAGACCTCCAAAATCCAGACATGCCCAGCTTTCTGCCCACCACAGGTAGGTAGAAGGAAGGAGAAATTAATGCCCTTAGTTCAGAGGGAGCTGTGCTGGGAAAAGGAAATTATTAGAATTTACTTGGTCTGGGCCCAGGTTGGTAACAAAGAAATGGCTCCATAATTTAAAAATTATTCATTCCCACCTATGCTGTGGCCTTGTCCCAAGAAGTAGCAAGTCAACTATATCTATATTCAGGGATTAAAGATAATAAATAAAAGAATAGCAATTAATTGTGCATTCTGATTTAAGAGGCTGGGCCACCTGGGTTATGCTTGAGCGGCTTATGAAATTTAGCTCTATTATGACTGTCTTATAATTCAACTGAGGTTTGTGCTCACGAAGTCACTTGTACCACAAGGCTTTTCAGATGTATAAAGAATTTAAACGTATAGATTGTTATAGAATTCTATCGTTCTCACAGCACAAGGCAAAAGTGTTGAAAATAGCAGTTTAATGAGTCATGCAAAGCAGCACAGTATTCAAAGTCACTGATTCAATTATTATTCCCCTCCAAAGGCAGAGTAGTGTGGCTGTTTTCTAAATGCAACGATTCTGACTTGCCTTTGGAATTCTTGGTAATTTCTTGCTTTCTGAGGAGCAACAGCATTCCAGGGGCCAAAACCTGAGGCGGTCTAATAACCTGAATCATTTTCATAAGCAAACAAGGGGATAAAAAGAGGTGAGGAAATGGGCGTGGGAATCTAGCTGCAGTGCTCAAGAGGAATCCACCCCTTTCTGAACTATTGCCAGAGCAGACCGTGGAGGTGGGCACCAGGAAGGACCTGGCTGAAATGCAGTAAAAACCCCCTTCTTCTGGCCATGGCGATATCCTTGGCCAAGGCCTCTGAAGGTGCCCTCACAGCCCCACAAGGCAGGGGCCACCCTGCTTGAAGGACAAGTCTCACTTCAGCAGTACACTAACTCTTTCATTTGCTCTGCTCCATGTTTTCTAGGCCATTTTACCTGCCAACTCAGGGAAATCGCCTTTAGTAGGACAAAGGCTTTGAGTGGTAATTCTGTGCTTGATTTTCTGCTGAGACTTTGTACTTCCAGGTTGAGTCCTCAGAAGAGAGGATTTTGTCACATAAGCCAAGAGTCCATCTCTGAGGGTTCTCCTTGTAGAAGAGCCTTTGAGGAGGGAAGGTGGTTTACCTGCTCCTTCAAGCTGTGCTTTCCTCCATCTGCGTGTGAGTGGACCAACGGGAGACAGCTGACAGCTTGCTGCCCACCTCTCATTTCCCTCTGTAACATTACCGTGATGGTTATACAGTGACGCGCTGGGGACAACTAAAGGAACTGACAACTTAAGAAGGACTTAAAATTAAACAGGAATATGGCTTTTCCATAACACTACAAGGGACCAGCTCTCAAGAAAGAAAAGAAACAAAATTTAAAATCAGGGGAAGCCGGGATGGCGCAGTGGGTTAAGGGCTCACTTTGCAGTGCCAGGGACCCAGGATCAAATCCTCGCCCCGGCCCATGCGGACCCATGTGCTGAACTGGGGAGTGCTCCCAGTTCAGTTCTCTCTCTCTCTCTGTATCTCTCTCTCTCTCTCTGTCAAAAACAATAAAAATAAATAAATAAAAATAAAACAAAAATCTTAAAAAAAAAAAAATTTTAAATCATTGCCATATACTTGACTACACAGAAGTCAAGTGAAAACATGGAAAAACCTATAAAAATATAAAGAATTAACCAGGATGCTTAAATTCAGCCCCTAGTGTCTGTTACCAGCATTAACATGGGGTAGCACAATCTGTCTATAACACACCAGGATGGGGTCAGACCAGACAATTCAAAGCCTCCAGAAACCCTACCAGCTATAACAGCAGGATTTGAAAAAACCTTTGCAATTTGTAGTTTGAGGATTTATGGCACTGAGCTCCCATAGCCACAAATGGGTTTGATATAAATATCACGGATTTGTGGGCTTAATGAGGATACTTATACATTTTCCAAAGGGGTGCTCACATTATTTTTAGACTCGTTAATTCACTAGGTAACCAGCAGGCATAGATATTTGTATTAGTTCACTGAGTTGTATTCAAAGGACTACAAAGTGGGTGGCTTAAACAACAGAAATTTATTGTCTATGGCAGGAATTCCCAACCCCATGCCCGCGGGCGCCATGCCCCGATTTGTGTGCGCCCACCATTATTTGACTGTATCAGAAGTTTTTCATAAACACTAAGTAAAACTATAATTTATTTTTATACATTTGTTAGAATTTTAAAATATTGAGTATCTACACAGGTTTATTATATGCGTTGGTATGTTTGCGATATCATATGTGTAAGTTTTTCCCTAGCTTTGGCCTTTGTACATGTCGCGTCTTGTTTAGCCGCTGCACTCTTTAAACTCTCCTCCACCCAACCGGGAGACGCAAAGTTGCCGTTTTGATTGCGGTTGCTGGACTGATCGGGTCGTGACGGTTAGCTAGGATCACAGTGTTTTGATATATTCGATTTTAAATGAACTAAAAGCGAGGTAGGTAATCTATTATTATGGTGGCAATTTGATATGATATTGTAGTTCTATAACTATTTTTATTTTTATTTTTTTAGTCCTAAAATGAGTGGACCAA
>PVKE010029257.1:0-20383 GCA_004027555.1 Craseonycteris thonglongyai | reverse complement strand
TTCAGTGCATATTTATTTCTATTTTACTTTTGACAGATAGAGAGAGAGACAGAGACAGAGACAGCTAGAGAACCGAACTGTGGGAACTCCCCAGTTCAGCATGTGGGTCCTGCCTGGGCCGGAGCCGGGATTCGATCCTCGGTCCTCGTGGCCTCAAAGCGAGCGCTCAACCCGCTGAGCCGTCCCGGCTTTTCCCTGTGGTAGATTATTATAGTAGCAGTATGAAATTAATATAAGGTACCAAGCACCTGGCACACAGTGGAAATCTGTAAATGTTAGCTGAAGTGATCCTTTTGTGACAGATGGGGACACTGAGGCAAGTGACTCATCAAAGCCACTTGGTCAGAGAGGACAGAGTCAGAGTTATATAGCTCAGGGTATTCCTTATTCCTTCTGCAACTGGTCACTGGGGCTTCCCACCATTTGTCCATCAATCCATCAGGAATGTATTGAAGGCCTCTTTTGATAATAGCATCAGCTGACATTTATGGAGTGTTGGCTCTGTGGAAGGCACTATTCAAGGGGCTTTGTATGTATTGCTCATTTGAATTTTCACAACAACTCTATGAAGTAGAAGTTGTTACTGTACCCATTTTATAGGTTAGTAAACTTAGGCCCAAAGGGTGAAATGAAACCATTTGCTCCAGGAACATATAGCATTAAGTAAGCAGAGCTGGTAAGGACCAGATGCTGTTTTTGGAGTTGGGGACACAGTAGGGAATGACTCAGATATTTTCCCTGCCTTCATAGAGCATAAAAATCTGGTTGGGAGACAGGTTCTAGACAAATACAAATTAAAAATATAACTATGATATCAAGCAGTGATAATGAAGAAAAACAAAGCAGAGTTAAGGAATAGAGAGTAGCACCTGGTAGTAGGTGAGAGAGGCTATTTTGGTTGATTTGAGGAGGTAACATCTGAGCAAAGACCTGAAGGATGAAAGGTGCCAGTCATGGGAAGGTTTGGGGGAGGAGTGGTTTAGGGTGAGGGATGACAAATGTAAAGGCCCTGAGGTTGGAAGGAGCTGGACTGTTCTCAGGACAGAAGGAAGGCTGGAGTAGCTGGAGGAGAACCATCAAATGTGGCAGGAAGCCAGAAAGTCACACTGGGACTTGTGTACCTGGGCAGCTCCGGTGCAGGGTTCAGAGCTGGGAGCAGTGTTGGAGGCAGGCAGAGTAGTCAGGAGGCCAGCTGGCTCAGCCTTGGGAGAGCCCTTCCCTCAGCACTGTCTCTCTTCAGCACACTCGTGGGGTGGTGGAGGAACATGCGTGGACCCTAGCCAGCCTGCTTGGGCTCCAGTCCCAGCTCTGCCGCTTACCAGCTGTGTGACCTTAGAGAAGTTACATAACCGCTTCCTGCCTCATTTGCTCTTGTGTAAGCTGGAGATAATAATAGCTCCTGCCTCACAGAGCCGTTGTGAGGAGAGAAGATGCATGCATTCTGTGTTTAGCACATTGTGAGCATGTACATGTTTGCTATAATTGTTGTTAATGGTTTTTATTATCTGTGTCATCTTAACTCCCTTCAGATGAAGGGTTATCATGATGACCTCCCCTTTCACACATGAGGAAGCTGCCACTCAGAGAGGTTGTGTGTCACCCAAAGTTGCACACTTGGAAATGGCAGGGCTAGATTTGAACCCAGGTTTACATCACCCCAAGTCCAGGCTTCTTCCCACGTAGGAATGAATGCCGCTGTGTGTGGCCTGTGCAGGCAATGTTGGGGTGACTTCTGACTGGGAGGTGATAGGGCAGATTGGAGTATCATAATCCTGTGGGCAGAGGCAATGTAAGGTGGTATGTTGTACTTTTGAGGGTTGGAATAACTTGTCATTCTAGGATTCAAATATATGATCCCTAAACTAGAAAGCAGACTTGCCTCAGCCATTCCTAACTGCCTTCCACCCCCACACGGCTTTCTGCACCCCTGTCAGAATGGGATGGCAGGTCCTTTGGGGGAAGCCCTCCTACAGATAGCTCTTTCCTTCTATTGATAGAATTATTGAGCATCCACTAATACCTCCTGACTGATAGTAGAGTGCCTATTACATGCCAGGCCTGTGCTCATAGTATTTATGTGCATAATTGCAGACATGGTGATCATTTCCATTTTCCATTTCCATTTTACAGGTGAGGAAACTGAGGTTTCAGGAGGTTAGAGGTCATATAGCTAGTGTATGACAGAGCTGGGATTCGAGCCCAAGAAGCAGTGGTGAGCAAAACCAGACACAGCCCCTACCTTCAGGGAACTTCCTTGGAGTCCTGCATGATTGGGGTGGATAATTCTGACAGGTGCTGCCAAGGAGAGCTGCATGACAGCAGGTTATAAGCCTATCTGGCAGAATCTGGAAGAGTTGGGGAAGCACTTGTGGGGGTTTATGCATTCAGTGAGTATTTCTTAAGCTCTGACTCTGTGCAATGTGCAATGTGCAGTTGACACGGACACCACTCAGCCCTTGTCCCCACTGTCACAGAGTTGGAGACATGGCAGCTTGGATAGGGGTCATCCTACTCCCTGGGTCCCAGTGAGCCCAGGGGCAGAGCAGGCATGGAGAGTGGGCTTTTTTTCTCTCATAGTTGGAGAAGGAGGAGCAGATACACAGCGTGGACATTGGGAATGATGGCTCGGCCTTCGTGGAAGTGCTGGTGGGCAGCTCGGCCGGAGGGGCTGGGGAGCAAGACTATGAGGTAAGCAAGGGCTTGCGACGGGTTTCAGGCTGGTCCCTGCCTCAACTGCCCCATCACAACTTCTCCCAGGCAGGGCCTTCTGGGTGTTAGGCCAGGGCGGAGATGAGTCCTATTGACCACTGCCCTCTCGAGGAGCCCACTGTACAGAGAAAACATGATAAACTGCATAGCAGGGAAGAGATCGAGTTTGCCTTGTGGTTGCATAAACAACCAGAGGTTTGTTTCACTTCATTGCTGAATTGAATTCCGCTGTAAGCGTGTTCTAAGATTCATTCACTGCTTGAGAGCAAAACTGCTTTTTTAAAAAAGTTTTTATTTATTTATTTTATTAATTTTTTGACAGAGAGAGAGAGAGCTGAGCTGGGGGAACTCCCTAGTTCAGCATATGGGTCCGCACGGGCCAGAGCCAGGATTCGATCCTCGGTCCCCGGCGCTGCAAAGTGAGTGCTTAACCCACTGAGCCATCCCGGCTTCCCAAAACTGCTTTTTAAGAGACATTTGTCTGGGGATGCTAGGATAGCTTGAAAGGTTGAGTGCTCTCCTTGCAACCATGAGGTCCAGGGCTCGAATCCAAAACCCGGCCCGTATGCTGAACTGTGGCACAACTGGTAACTGCCAACCTGCTGAGCTATCCCACCATCCCTGTTTTTGGAGATTTCAAGTGTATCGAATTTGGCTTAGATTAAAGTTTGTTTACGTAGGTTTCCTAAAGCACTAGAGTCACCCAGTCTAGTGTTCTTCTTGTTTAACTATTTTAACGAAGTTGGCATTTTGGGGGAGTATTTAAAAACATTCTTTTTTTGGACAAACAAATATAGGTCAAAATTCTACCTTATAATGTTGAAAACAGGGATGCCAGGATAGCTCAGAAGGTTGAGTGCTTGCCTTGCAACCTTGAAGTCCGGGGATTGAATCCCAGCCACAGCCCATGCAAAACCCATATGCTGAACTGTGTGGCAGAACTGTAACCACTGGGATGGCGGCGAAGGTTCTCTCCTCCCACGTGAGATGCCTCCAGTTCCGTTCCTGCCCCCTGTGGCCCCACATCCACCTGTGTGGAATGAAACTATATCACAACTAATGATAGAAAACTATGGAGACTACTCTGGGCCCTCCTTTATTCTCTCTCTCTCTCTCGCACCTTCTCTCAAACAATAAAATCTTTAAAAAAAAACCCAGAACAAGTATGTTTTTAGCTAAAATTTTATCATATCTGGTAGGTGAATGTTTATTATTCACTTTTACCTTCTTACCTATCCAGCTATCTCAGGGCTTCATCTTTCAAAGTCTGTAAATGGCTGTCAGTAGTCTCTCACCCCTTCTGCTGGAGTCTTGGATTTTTGTTATAACTTTTAGCCAAGATTGAATTAAAGACTCTGGACCTTATAATGTTTGGCTTCTACCCAGAGACTAGATAAGACTGGAAGAGCCAAGAAAGAAAAGGAAAAAGGACGGAGTAGGGCTAGTCAATTTTGATGTCACCTATGCAGTAAGCCCTCACTTAACATAGCCAGTAGGTTCTGCAACTTTAAATGAAATGACATTACAACATGTTCCTTTTTTCCTCCTTCAAGTTCTACAGAGGAGATTCATAAGCTTTTGAGGTTAACACATTAATCCTGGAAGTTTATAGATGGCATTAGATAATAAAAACAATCTGATGACTAGAGTTGTTTTCTCTTTACAGCAAATGGGAGGAGAGAATATTCAAAGGAAATTACCTCTTACTATGGGTGGCAGCTACCAAACGTTCCTTTATTTTAGTCACTAGATGATAAGTCAGCTCCTCTATCAGCTCAAAATCAGTCCTTTTATAAACCATTATAATCAAGGCCAGTGAGGTGGCTTCCCTTCTGTATAATTTTCTTTGTCTTTGTTGTTTCCTTTTCATAATCAGCTCAGCACAGAGACATATAGTCTATATTTTTCTTAGCAAATGCTTTGTTACCTAATTTCACAAATTTCACAGCACATCAGTTAGAAAAAGACTAAGTAACAGAATAAACCCAACTAAAATTGGCTTACTGCATAAGACTGTTCATTATTTCCTTAGGAGGAAAGTCCAGCATCAGGTAGACCCAGAGTTGACCTGGAAGGTTGACAGTCAGGGTGTTTGGTTGGCACCTCTTGATTCTTTTGGATTTGCCCTTGTAGCTACAAGATGATTGCTGCTGCTCCATGCATCACCTAACAGCATCCAAAGCAGTACTTGGAGAAAGTGCAATGGCAGAAATTCAATGGCTCTCTTCCATCCTCTATTTCTCTCTTTTATTTAAATTAAAAAAAAATTTTTAAATTACAATTGACATTCAACATTATATTAATTTTAGGTGTACAGCATAGTGGTTAGACTATAATTCATGTAATTTATGAAGTGATCAGATCAGCCCAGTACTCACCTGGCACTATACATATTATTACAATATTATTGACTGTATTCTCTATGTTGTACTTTACATTCCTCGTGACTGTTTTGTAACTACTAATTTGTACTTCTTTTTGTTTTAATTTTTAAAGATTTACTTTATTGTTTGAGAGAAAGTGAGAGAGAGAAAGGGGGAGGGCCCAAAGCATTCTTATAGTTGTACATCATTAGTTGTGACATAATTTCATTCCACACAGATAGATATGGGGTCATGTGGGATGGGGGGCGGGGCAGGAACTGAACTGGGGGCCTCCTGCATGGAAGGCAAGAACTTTTGCTGCTATCTCGGTAGTTACCAGTTATGCCACATTTCAACATATGGGTTTGCACCAGGTTCAGGATTCGATCCCTGGATTTCGCTGTTGTAAGGCAGGTGTTTAACCTGCTGAGCTATCCCAGCATCTCCCAATTTGTACTTCTTAATTCCTTTACCTTTTCACCCAACCCCCAATCCTCCCATCTGGCAACTATCAGTTTACTCTCTGTATCTATTAGTCTGTTTCTATTTTGTTCATTTATTTTGTTCTTTAGATTCTGCAAATAATTGAGATCATAGGTATTTGGCATTCTCTGTGACTTATTTCGCTTAGCATAATACCCTCAAGGTCCATCTATATTGTCGAAAATGGTAAGATTTCATTCTTTTTATGGCCGAGTAATATTCCATTTTCTTTATCCAGCTGTCTACTGATGGGCACTTGGGTTGCTTTCGTATCTTGGCTATGTAAATAATACTTATCCTCTATTTCTGTCTATTGAGGAAGGAAAATCTTTCCCAGAAGCCCCCAGCTGCCTGCCTCTTAATATCGCATTGACCAGAGATGGGTCATGTGCATGTCCTTGGATCAGCCATTGGCAGAGGGAATTGGATCACTTAGACCAGTCATGGTTCATCCCTAACTGTTGGGTGTACAGCTCTTCACTCTTTTTCAAAACTACTTGGTCAATTTTGATTGTCATATGTTCCTTAATCATATTTTTAGCATCTGTATTTATTTCTTTAAACTGAAAAATACTGACTTTTATATTGTGTTTGATATTTTCAGTATATGCAGGCTTTGTATATCTGAGTCTGCAGTTTGTAGTTTCTGCTGATCATAAGTGTGGAATGGCAGCTTGTTTCCTTATGCCTCATGGGGGAGGGGTGTATGTGTGTTTTTATGTCTGTGTGTGTGTTTCTAGTTGATAACTTATGTACTTCGAGAATGTATCTGTGAGAAATCTTGGAGGACTTGCTTTGAAGTACTTCCCTCCAAAGAGGATTTGCACTGGTGTCAGGTGACATTGTATACATGGGACCACTGAAATGTTCAGCTGGGGTTATTCTGTGCAGATAGCTAGTATGAATTTTTGCTCCAAATTCTTGATAGTACAAATTCATGGTTAGGAGTTCCCCAGAGAGAATTTTTCATCTTTTCTATTTTGTCCTCCAGAGCTAAGGGCTCCCACTGACTCCACAAGTCACATTTACCCCTAATTTACCTGTGGAGGCGGGGCCCAGCTCTATATGATTTGGTGATGGTCTCTGAGATACTGTTCTTGCTTGGATTCCAGGCTTGGTGTTCTGTCCCCCCACCACCACCCCATAAGGACCTTTAAAATCAAGCTCTGTGCCATCCAGGGTCAGCACCAGGGTACACACCACATCAATGCCACCTGCTGTATCAGTCAGGGTTCTGCCAGGAGACTGAAACCACACCAGAAATTTTAACAGAAAAAAATTAGTAACTAGGGGAAACCGGGATGGTTCAGTGGGTTAAGTGCTCACTTTGCAGCCCTGGGGACCTAGGATGGAATCCTGGCCCCGGCCTGTGCGACCTGTTCTCACCAGGGTGAGACCCCGGCCTAGTTCCTGCCCTGTGCAGCCCCGCGCCCACCTGTGGAATGAAACTATGGAAAAACCAATGATGTGCAACTATGGAGACTGTTCTGGGCCCTCCCCCTTCTCTCTGTCTCTGTCTCTGTATCTCTCTCTCTCTCTGTCAAAAACAATAAAAAAAATTTTAAAAAGTCTTTAAAAACTGGCTCAGCACTCACCTCTTTGGATTTTGTTCTTTCATTTCTGTCCTCCACTAATTCTCGTCTTGCCAGTGACTCAGCTGTACATTTCCAAAAGATGTTTGAATATTGTGAATCTTCTCTGTGGGAGGGTTCCTTAGGCCATGTGTAGCCATCTGTGTGGCCAGATATGGAAGATTCTGTGGAAGGATTTAGAGAAGGTTTGTTCAGATCTGGAAGTAGAAGGTTCCCTTTGAGGCCTGGCAGGGAAAGATTGACCAGAGGCCCAGAAACAAGAGAAGAGTCTAGAGACCGTGAGGCAGGTTGAGGCATGACCTGAATCTGGTTACCTCCTTGCCTCTACTCAGATCTTCAGCCCCTAGGATGTGTCATTTAAACCATCCAGCCCTGATTCTCATTTGCTGTGCCTTCTCCCAGGTCCTTCTGGTCACCTCGTCTTTCATGTCCCCTTCTGAGAGCCGCAGTGGTTCAAACCCCAACCGTGTTCGCATTTTTGGGCCTGACAAGTTGGTCCGGGGAGCAGCTGAGAAGCGCTGGGACCGTGTCAAAATTGTTTGCAGCCAGCCCTACAGCAAGGTATTAAGGTGGGAGATGGGGATGCAGGGTCGTTGGTCCTGGGCAAGGAGCGAGCTGAGGGGCCAGTGTTGAGTTGCAGAGGGCTGGGAGGACTGGACAGCTTAACTTCGAAGAGGCTGGGTCCCTGTGTTCTCTGGTGTGGGTTTGAAAGCTTCCCCTTATGTGAGGCTTTGTTTCCTAGAGGAAGTCCAGGTCAGATGAACTGCAGGGCCTCAGAAGGGAATCAGGGAAGAACAGCTAACTTGTTAACGGGGTTGTCTAGGAGAGCGGGCCTAAGAGTTAACATCAAGAGAATGGAATCAGATGCTGGATTCAAAACCTAGCTACACTACTTAGCTATGTGACCTTGGCAAGTGACTTCACCTTTCTGGCCTCTGTCTCATGATCCTTACAAGGTTGCTCTGAGTTAGGATGCTCAGCTGTGGTAACAAGACCCAAGTGGTAATGACAGCACACAGTAGAGGTAATCTTATCCATGGAACTGTCCTGAGGGGTGTTTGGCTGACCGCCCAGGGACCCAGGCTCCTTTCATCTTATGGCTCTGTATCTACCTGGCAGAGGAAGAAAGAGCCTAGAACATTGCTGTGTTCCAGAAGTGGCACACAGCACTCCCTCCCATTCTGTAGGCGAGAATTCAGGCAGGCAGGAGTGGATTTTAGCATGGACGCCCAGCAGCCTTTGCTAGTTGCTGTGAGGCCAACGGGGCTAATGCATGTAAAGAGCTTAGAGCCGTAGTGACCCAGAATTAGGGCACTATACAGCTTGATGTTACTGTCAACATTATCACCTGGGCACCTCCTTAGATGAGGGAAAGCCAGAGAACAGTTTTCCTAAGTGAAAGGGGCTTGGGGCCAGTCCTTGGCCAGACTCCCTGACTCCCACCCCTCCTTTCCCAGGATTCCTCCTATGGCCTGAGTTTTATACGGTTTCATAGCCCCCCAGACAAAGATGAGGCAGAGGCTTCACCCCAGGTAAGCTCTACCCACCACCCCCAAGAACCTTCTTCCTGCCTCTTCACCCCTACCCTTCAACAGCCCACCCATTGCACTGACCTTAATGGGACCTTAGAAGGTGACGAAGCTTGGCCAGTTCCGCGTGAAAGAGGAGGATGAGAGTGCCAGCTCTCTGAGACCGGGGGCCCTCTTCTTCAGCCGGATCAATAAGACCTCTGTTGGTAAGTATGGAACACTTGGGTCCTGAGTGAGTACAGGGTTGGGACCTAGACCCCTGGGTCTGAGGGAGGAGGGGCTGGGGGCCTGGACCCCTGGGTCTGAGGGAGGAGGGGCTGGGGGCCTGGACTCTTCCTGGGTTTGAGGGAGGAGGGGCCGGGGGCCTGGACTCCTGGGTCTGAGGGAGGAGGTCCAGGGCCTGGACTTTTGGGTCTGAGGGAGGAGGGGCTGGGAGTCTGAACTCCTGGGTCTGAGGGAGGAGGGGCTGGGGGCCTGGACTCCTGGGTCTGAGGGAGAAGGGTCCAGGGCCTGGACTTTTGGGTCTGAGGAAGGAGGGGATAGGGGCCTGGTGTCTGTTCACTGTTGGGTTTTGAGAATACACTCTTTTTCTCGTGGATCGGAGCTAAGGGGTCTGAGGGCCTAGCCCTCTCTCATCCTAGATCCACTTCCTCCCTCTGTAGACACAGCCAGTGACCCAGCAGGACCTAGCTATGCAGCTGCCACACTGCAGGCCTCTAGTGCTGCCTCCTCAGCCTCTGCAGCCTCCAGGGCAGTAGGCAGCATCTCCAAGGTGAGATCATTAGACCCTGATGGGGTGTGGAAGGAGGAGAGAAGCTAGAGGCCTCAACTCATCTTACCCCCTCAGCCTCAGGAGTCCCCCAAAGGGAAGAGGAAGTTGGATTTGAACCAAGAAGAAAGGAAGACTCCCAGTAAAGCATCATCTCAGCCCTCACCTCCTGCTCCCAAAAGACCCAAATGTGAGCAAACTGGTTTCCTTATTCCCACAGGAGCCTGTGCTCCTGTGTGTTAGGGGAGCAGGGGCTGGGGGCTAGACTTCAGATCTGAGGGAGGAGGGGCTGGGAGTTCAGTCCCAGGAGTGCTAGCAGAACCTACTCTTTGCATTCTGCAGTGCCAGCACCCACCCGTACTCCAGCCACCACTTCAGTCTCTGCCCCAGCACGGGGGACAGTGCCAGCGAAGCCCCAAGGAGCAGGCACCGAGCCCAGGGGACCCCGATCTGGCCCGCAGGAACTGGGGAAGATCCTTGAGGGTGTGGTGGTGGTGCTGAGTGGCTTCCAGAACCCCTTCCGCTCAGAGCTCCGGGACAAAGCCCTAGAGCTGGGGGCCAAGTATCGGCCAGACTGGACTCCAGACAGCACCCACCTCATGTAGGCTCATGCCCTCCTCCCCACCTCCCCGCTGCTTCTCTTCCATCTCCCTCTGTCTCCATCTAGCTTTCTTTCTTCCTGTCTGCCTCCTCTCTCCCTCTCTCTCTCTGTCTCTTCTGCTCTCTGTATGTATCCTCTGCCTCGTTTCCTCCCTGATTCTCAAATCTTTCCCTCAGTCTCCATGTCTTTCTTTCTCCCATATCTGTCTCTTTTTCTTGGTCTTACTTATCTTTCATTCTTCCTATCTCTGGCCCCCTTGTTTCCTCTTCCCTTTTGCCCCTCAGATCATACCTGACACCCTCCATTCTATTTTCCTAGCTGTGCCTTTGCCAACACCCCCAAGTACAGCCAGGTCCTAGGCCTTGGAGGCCGTATTGTGCGTAAGGAGTGGGTGCTGGACTGTTATCGCATGTGTCGGCGGCTGCCTTCCCGGAGGTGAGTCCTCATTGCATGTATGTAGTATATACATGTGCACACACATGCATAGCCATGCATACACCAACCCTGCCCCTCATCCCTGTGCTGGGCAATTCTAGGGCTCTGGAGAGTCATCAGATAGGGGCCTGCCAGTGGAGAACACAGGTGAGCCCAGCCCAGAGTCAGCTGACTTCTGAGAGGAAGTGGAGGTGGTGGAGGAGGAGGAGGAGGAGCAGGAGCAGGAGCAGCAGCAGCAGCTTGGAGACAGAGGAGAGAGAGAGGGCTTGCCTGGGGGTTCATGGAGGGTCTGTGAAGGCTGCCTAGCATAGAAGGAAAAGGATGTTGCAGGCTGGAAAAACCACATGCACAAAGGCTCGGGGGTGGGAGAATGGAGTGTTGAGGCCTTAGATTCATTTAAAGAAAGACCCTGAAGCCCCTGCTTGATGCCCAGCTGGGCTGGGCTATGCTGGGCACCCAGACATCAGGTCCTGCCTTTGAAGGCCTCTCACTTTGATGAGGGGGCAGACTTGTTATAAAATAGTATGGAGGAAAGCCCAAGGGGACCACAGTGAGCAGGGTGGTGGTGGGAGTCTTCAAGGACGAGGAGAGGCAGAGAGCACTCTGGGTGAGGAACCAAGGTTGCTGTCAGCTGTTGTCTGCCTAGAGAGGTCGCAGGTGGGGCTCAGCTTCCAGTGGGAGGCAGGAAGTGGCAGGAAAATGAGGATGGGGCAGCAGGAGTTATGGAAGGTCTTGGAGCTGGAGAAGGTGGGGTTAGATCTGAGGCCTGTGAATTGGAAGGGACATGAGTCAGGCTCCGTGGGAGAGCAGACCTACCTGAGTGTGTCAGACTTGGGGCTGTACCTGAGAGATGATCTGTGCTTGTTGGGTGAGAGGTAGAGGCAAAGGCTGGGAGGTAGGTGGGGCCAGGTCAGAAGGGGCTTTCAGTGCCTGGCTGAGGTGCAGGGCTCTGTCCAGGTCTGCAGACCCCTCATCAGTAGTTCGGGAATTCAGACATCTCTGGAAGCCAAGAGTGTTTTTCTAGGTGTAGCACAAACTCACTTCACTGTATGATCATCCTGAGCTGATGTGAGGCTATGGACTTTATCCCATAAAGTATGTCATCATATTTATTATAGAAATACGCATGGGTTTGATTACAGGGCACTTCCTCTTACCCCTGCAGAAGGTGTTATATAACAGTCTGTACATCTGTCATTTGCCTCTCTGAAATCCGAAAAATTCAAAATGCTGAAACCCATCTGGCTCCAAGCACCTCTGTGTGAGCAGTGCGGAGCCATGGAAGGTTTGAGGGAGACAGGGGCACGCTCTGTTGGGAGGGCTGGAGTGTTAAGAGGAGGCTTCAGGTAGGGACCCTGGAAGAGGCTAGGGCCTTAGGGATAGAAGTGGAAAGATTTGGAGACATTTATGGACAGAGGAACAGGGTTTGGGTTATTGTCTGCCTGGGAGAGGTGAAAGAGTATGTAGAAAAAAAACAGCAAAAAGACAAACAGTATTTGCAACTGGATTTTGACACACACACAAAAATTCCAAAAGCACTTTTAAAATACAAATTTGAGGGGAAGCCAGGATGGTTCAGTGGGTTGAGCGCTCACTTTGCAGCGCCAGGGACCCAGGATTGAGTTTTGGCCCCGGCCCATGTGGACCCATGTGCTGAACTGGGGAGCTCCCCCAGTTCATTTCACTCTCTGTCTCTGTATCTCTCTGTCTTTGTCAAAAATAATAATAATAAAAAAAATCTTTAAAAAAATGTAACAACACAAAAAATCCTTTAAAAAAAACAACACACACACACACACATATTTGATGATAGAAGGAACACTCCAGGGAAATGGCTTTCCCCACAATAATCACAAATTGAATTTAAAAAATATTTTAATTCAAGATTTAAAGAATCTTTAAAGGAAAAGCTCAGTTGGTTGCTACATACTTATCATGTGAGTTTCCCATGAGCCACACACATTACAGTGAATTTGACTTACCTGAATAGTGTTTCACTGGTTTTGAAATACCAAATCATGTGTCTTAATGTTCGTACCAGGAAAGTAAACCCAACATTCATTTGCTTCTTCTGCTTTGTACTTTGTCCTGTAATTTGAGGCAAATTAATCTCTCTGTGCTTTAGTTTCTACACCTGTAAACTGGAGCTAAAAATAGTACCTATCTCTGGATTCAGTGACTCCATATTTATAAAGTGTTTAGAACAGTGCTTGGCACATAGGCAACCCCATATAAGTGTTAGCTGTTTTTATTATTAGAACTAGGAAAATTCTTCTCCTGTCATATTAGAGGCTTAAGGAACCATGAATATATATATATATATATATGTGTATATATATATATATATATAGTATCAAGGTCTTAAATGTACTTGAATTTGAGAATTTTCCTTAATTTGTAGGCATTCTCTCCATGAGAAACGGACTGATTTTCAAAGGGGAAAATTATTTTTGATTTTTTTTTCCTTTCTGAAAGGAATTTCTTCCCCAAGAGGGAGGGGCAGCCTGGAGTACTCCAGTCTCCCGTGTGGGTGGCTGGTGTGACTGGGGGTCAGTGAGGCCTTCCACGAGTGGGAGGAGGGGCAGCATGGGAGAGTGGCCATGGTTGCGACCCTGGGCATTTAATAAATGCCAGTTGCTTCCCAAGCACCCTCCCCACCTGCCCCAGAGGAGATGCTATGCTGTTTGTCTGAGGCCCATGCCTCCCCTAGGTACCTCATGGCAGGGCCTGGCTCCAGCAGCGAGGATGAGGGCAGCCCTCATACTGGCAGCAGTGAGAATGAAGCCCCTAAACGTCCCCGAAAGGTTTGATGCCCCCTGCCCAGGTGGGGGAGGGTGTAGTGGGAGGAGGACATGGGTTGGTTATGGTCCCCAAACTCCCCACCCTGGCCTCCTATGGGCACACAAACAAACACACACACACCCTCACCTTCACCCTTTCACCCCCTCTCCCCCTCTCCTCCTCTCCGCCCCTCCCCCCCTCTTCTCTCCTCAATGACTCACCCTCCCTCCTCAGCGTCCCCAGACCAAAACCAAGCCCCCTCAGGCAGCAGGGCCCAGCTCACCCCAGAGACCCCAGACCCCAGAAGAGATCAAACCAACCTCACCAGAGCCCCAGGAAGATATAGACACTGAGGGAAAGCAGTCAGGTCAGAGCCTGAGGGAGGCGGGGCTGGAGTTTGGGTTCCCTGGGTCTGAGGGAGGAGGAGCTGGGGGCCTGGACTCCTGGGTCTGAGGGAGGAGGGGCTGGGGTTCTGGACTCCTGGGTCTGAGGGAGGAGGGGTGGGGGCCTGGACTCCTGGGTCTGAGGGAGGAGGGGCGGGGGGCCTGGACTCCTGGGTCTGAGGGAGGAGGGGCCGGGGACCTGGACTCCTGGGTCTGGGGGAGGACAGGGCTGGATCCCAGGCAAATAGACCTAGAGACAGAGGAGGTTGAGGGCTTTAGTAACTAGATCTGGAGGGCAATTGAGGTTGGGGTTTAGGATGCCTGTTTGAGACTGGGCAGGAGGGTTCCCAGTTTCCAGAAGATAAGGTGGACACCTCACGTTGACTAAGTTTTCACTCACAGAAGGACAGGACAATGGGGCAGAAGACTCTGGGGACACTGAGGATGAACTGAGAAGGTAGGGTTGAGGCTGGGGGGTCAGGGTGGCTCCTGGCCTTGGGTAGAAGGGACCTGGTCTGCATGCTCTCCCCCACCCCTCCTGGCTTCCCCAGGGTGGCTGAGCAGAAGGAACAAAGGCAGCCCTCTTGCCAAGGGGAGAATGGTGAAGACCCATACGCAGGATCCACGGATGAGAACACAGACAATGAGGGACCTCCAGAGTCTCCCAACCTGCCAGTTCCTGAGCTCCCAGGTGGGAAATTCCTCCCTGCCACCTGAAGTGGGATCTGTCCCTGTTGGTTTTCAGCTGTGACTTGCTGCGGTCAGCCCTGGGATTGCTGCTGCCTGCCCTGTGACTAGTCTCCCTGTCTCCTCGCCACTCCCTGCCTCTGCCACCTCCTTGTTCTCATAGGCTTATTCCCTTGCCTTCTACATCCTCTTGTCACCTCCCTCTCTCAGTCCCCCGCAGCTTCATGCAATGGCCACCTCCATCACAGCCCAGTGCCAGACCTGACCCCCTTTGGCTCCATTCTAAGTGTGCATGGCCCCCTCCCTCACACCAAGGCTTCAGCCTCCCTTGCTTCAGGATCACCTGGGGGGTTTTTTAAATCATCAGGTGCCCAGCCGCCCCCCCCCCCCCCCAGTTTAGTTTCGTCAGTATAGGGTGGGACTTGGCATAAAGGTACCGTGGGCACTGATCTCTTTTACGACCTGGGTGTTGTTGGTGTGTTGGTTGTCACCCCAGATGTGAATGCAGGGGGCGTGGGGGTGGGGTGGGGGTTTGGAATCAGAGCCTGTGCTGGTGGAGAATAGAGGGAGAAGCCCAATAGCCGAGGGCTGAGCAGAGGTCAGGTGCAGTGGCCACTAGAAGAAGCTGTTTGCACTGGTTCCTCGTGGATGATGGGCAGAAAAGTACTTTGATCGTGCAAGGCCTCAAAAGTGGTGTCAGCGAGTAGATGGCCTGGAAAGCCAGGTTGAAGTGTAGTGAAGAAAGAGCCATTCTGAGGGTTGGAGAAGGCACTAGTCACAAAGGAGAGAGAGCCTTGCTGAAGAAGAGGCTGATGAGATAGTGCCAACTTGGCCAAGCTCCTTAAATGGCATCAACCACTGTGTGATTTACCCTGTCGTGTAAGAAACACTTTGTGGTTATAGGAATTGTCTTTTACTATCTGGGCCAAAAAAAAAAAAAGAGAAAAAAAGCTCCTCACGCTTTTCAAAGGTTCAAGATTTTAGAAGGCTATTCTGGGCTGGGCCGGGCGGGAATCCTGCTTGTCACCATTCCCCCACCAGCTGTGTGTGGACACCCCTCCCTGTGCAGCCGCTGGCCTGGCCCTGCTGTCTGGCCTCCAAGTGTCCTGGGGCTCCTGGCCGGTGCCTTGGAGCTCCAGGAGCCTCAGCTTAGCTCTTTCACTGTCTCCCCACAGACTTCTTCCAGGGCAAACGCTTCTTCCTGTATGGGGAGTTCCCTGGGGATGAGCGGCGGAAGCTCAGCCGCTATGTTACAGCCTTCAATGGGTCAGTCTCTACGGGGTGGGATGGGTGGGGAGGCGGTGCTGAGTCTGTGGGAGGTGGGTATGTTAGGTTGTGGGAAGGAAAGTGATTGGGAGAGTGGAGGAGGGGTGTACCCTGCAGGATGGCACAGGCCATGGAGTTCAGTGCCCACACTACTTCCTGTGCTGGGCAGCCCTGCTGCATAGCTTCCCCTGGGTCTCCTCTTCGCTAAAAGAATTAGTGACAGCGGGAGCTGTCGGTCTGTGGCAACGCTGGCACATGGGAGAACGGGGGATTCACAGTCAGCCTCTAGGGGACACAGGTGGGGATAGGAGAGCATTTTGAGAATGGGTGGGGAGTGGGATGTCAGCAAAGGGGACACTGATTTTTGGACTCTTCTTCTCACACCAGGGAGCTCGAGGACTACATGAGTGACCGGGTCCAGTTTGTGATCACAGCACAGGAATGGGACCCTAGCTTTGAGGAGGTGAGTCCAGAGGGGCAGGGAAAGGAGACCCAGCCTGCCCTGACATTGCCTCCATTCCCTCCGTGCTCACGCATGCCTTGCCCCTCAGGCCCTGATGGACAACCCCTCCCTGGTGTTCGTCCACCCGAGATGGATCTACAGTTGCAACGAGAAGCAGAAGTTACTTCCTCACCAGCTCTATGGGGTGGTGCCCCAGGCCTGAACTATGTGCTCATGTGCATGCTTAATAAAGGTGACTTGGTTTGGAGCTGCTGCCTTTCTCACTCAGGAGTCTCCCAGAACCTCCAAGAGACTCCAGCTTTCTGTCTTACGTTTGGTTTTTGCTTCCCTTCTGAGGACCAGGTCTCTGGGCTGCCTGAGACTCCTGTCCTGGGGTCCTGGAAAGAATGTGGGGGTTCTATTGGGGCTTTCTATCAGGGGTCTGATAGGAAAGGAACTCTGTCACTCCTCCCTGACCCCTTGGCCCTAGGGTAACAGCTGGCAGGGAATTGGGAATCTGGCACTCAGCCAGTTCTGCCCCTCTCAACCTGTTTCCAGGTCTTGGTGGTTCTTCTGTGGGTCCTGGGCTGGAGCTTGGGTGCTCATGAGGTGTGTCTATCTCTTAAAGTCTCAGCCAGAGATGTCTTCCTCTCTTCAGGGCTTTCAGATACAACTGTCACCAGTATGGTTTTACATGACCTCATTTGGGAGGTAGAATAGGGGGAAGGGGCATTTTAATCAACCTACCCAAATCCTGAACCCCTGCAAGGCTCCCCCACATCTAAGATGGTAGTTGAGCTGTTAGAGTATCAGGGCAGAAGATGGGATAGTATTCTGGGCAGGGGCGGTGGCGGTGGTGGGGACAAAGGCCAGAAAATGGAAACTAGCCTGGTGCCTGGGGGCCGTTGAAAGAACATAGTCACCTTTGGTGAAGAGGCTTTAGGAGTAGATCTGGCTGGAAAGGTGGGCATAGTTCTTAATAGCTGTGCAGTCCAGTGTGGTAGCCACTGGCTCTTTAACTTGTACAATGAAAGGAAAAATTCACTTTCTCAGTCATATTGGTCACATTTCAGGTGCTCAGTGGCCACTATACTGAATAACACAGATGGAGAACATTTCCATCGCTGTAGAAAGCAAAAGGACTGGGCTGTCCCTGAGGGCTGTCAGTATCAGGCCTAGAACCTTGGACTTTTCCTGGGGGGAAGTCAGGAAGGGGTTTGAGCAACACCAAGGGCAGGGTCATCTGGGTTGGAGCCTTTCCCCAAATGTTGCCTCATCAGCTAACCAATTGCAATCCTTTCCTTCTTCACCTTTGTTTTTCATCTTACAGATGAAGGTGGTATTAGACTCTGCATTCACTCATTCATTTGTTCATTCATTCACACATGTACTGATCATTCACTATATTATTTTCCTAATATTACTGGAACAAATTATCACAAACTTAGTGTCTTAAAACAACAAAAAATTTTAATCTAGGTCTGGAGGTCTGAATTCTGGACTCTGAGCTAGAAGTCCCGGTGCAGGCTGACCTGTGTTTCTTTTGATGGCTGTAGGAGAGAATCTGCTTTCTTGACTCTTCCAGCTTCTAGCAGCTGCCCACATTCCATTCATTCTCCTTCAATAGTAAAAGGCAGCAAAGCCCAGGTGAGTCTCTCATGATTCATCACTCTGACACTGACTCTTCTGTCTCATTCTTCCACATTTAAAGACTTGTGAGTACATGGAGCCCACCTGGATTATCTGAGATAATCTCCCTGTTATAAAGTCAGCCAATTAGCAACCTAATTCCTTGTGTTACCTTATTTGTCCTTTGCCACCTAACCTATTCATAGGTTCCAGGGATTAGGATGTGGACATTTTAGGAGGCCATTGTTCTGCCTACTACACCCACCATGAGTGAAACACGGGGGCTGCAGTATGAAAAAAACAGGCATGAGCCCCTACTTTCATGGGCTGCCATTCTGCTGGGAAGAGAGACGTGTGTGTCGCAGTGTCGGGCAGTGATAACTGCCAGGCGAGCATATGAAGCAGGCCAGTGTTACACAGTGATGACAGATACAGGGCAGGTGGGGATAGTTTAGACAGGGTCATAAGGGAAGGTGTCTCAGGGGACTTAACTCCTCTATAGGGACTTGGGAGAAGGGAGTGTCTTGGGAAACTGCTCCAGGCAGAGGAAAAACAAGTGCAAAGGTCTTCAGGCAGGACTTGTATAAGGAGCAGCAGGGCAACAGTGTCAAGAGACCCAGGATCCACCCTGACTCAGTATTGCCCCATTGTTTGGTTGAGGGCCAATCCCATTGGCCTCAGTTTCCTCATCTGTACAAGCGAGGTTGAACTAGATCAACACCTCAGATGAGTTTGTGCCCTTGAAGCTTAGATGGTGGTGTGGTTACTTTGGAGGAAATCTTCCTGGATACTCTGTATGTAAACATGGATAAAAGTTGTGCTGCCAGGTTTGGAGGAAGGACTTGAATCCTTACCCACCCCCAGCCCTTCCTCAAGGCCTTGCTGTGTAGCCTGCAGTCCAGCAGCTTGCTCGTTTCCATTTGCCTGCTTAGTTCTACACCTCCCCCCCCTTTTTTTTAAGATTTATTTTATTGTTTTTTGACATACAGACAGAAGGGGGAGGGCCCAGAGCAGTCTCCATAGTTGTACGCCAGCAGTTTTCGACAGTTTCATTCCATACAGCTGGGTGGGGGCTTTGCAGGACAGGAACTGGGCTGGGGGCCTCCCACATGGGAGGCATGCTCCCTCAAGCCAGGGGCCAAACTGGGGGGTAAGAACCAAATTGGGGGCCTCCTGTGTGGGAAGCATACCCCAGTCCAGCATATGGTCTGCATGGGCTGGGGCTAGGATTCTATCCTCGGTCCCCAGGACTGCAAAGCAAGCACTTGACCCGCTGAGCCATCCTGACTTCTTTTATTCTTTTTAAGATTTATTTTTTTATTGTTTGAGAGAAGATGAGAGAGAGAAAGAGAAGAGAGGAGGGCCCAGAGCAGTCTCCATAGTTGTACATCATTAGTTGTGACATGGTTTCATTCCACACCATGGATGCAGACTGTTGGACAGGAACTAAATGAGCACCTTTGCTGCCATCCTGGTGGTTGCCAGTTATGCTTCCGTTCAGCATACAGGTTTGCATGCACCAGGACTGGGATTCGATCCCCAGACCTCACAGTTGCAAGGCAAGTGCTCAACCTGCTGAGCTATCCCAGCATCCCAGTTCCACCCCTTACACTAGAGACTCCACAAACCATCTCAGTCCATCCTCCACACCTTACATATCTCAGCTCATTACCTTCTCAGGAAGGCCTTTCCTAATCTCTATATAATAGAATATGCTAGGTGTACATTCTTATATTGTAGTTCTAACTTGACTTGTTTGTAGTCAAACTTACCAGTCTTTTCCTCTAATTTGTACTTTTCATGTCTTAAAGATTCTCTACCTCTGAGGTTACTAAGATATACTACTCCTTTATTTCTGTCTAAATGGTTTAAGAGTTTTGGGTTTCAAATTTAGATCTTAAATCTCTAGAAATTTATTTTGTGTATGGTGAGGTAGGGATCTGCATTAGTTTCCTATTGCTGCTATAACAAATTACCACAAGTTTAATGACTGTAAACAACACACATTTATTTTCTTGCAGTTCTGGAGGTTAGCAGCCCAAAATCAGTCTTATTGAACCAAAGTCATGGTGTCAGCAGGCCTGGGTTCATTCTGGAGGCTCTAAGAGGGAATCATTTCCTTCGCTTTTCTAGCCTCTAGAGGGCTGCTGAATTCCTTGACTCGGGGCCCCATTTCATTCCAGTCTCTCTGCTTTCATTGTCACATCTCCTTCTCTGACTCTTCTGTTTCCCTCTTTCCCATTTAAACTCTTGTGATTACATTGGACACACTGGAGTAATTAGGATCTCCCCATCTCAAGGTTAGATACTGAATCACATCTGCAGTCCTTTTTGACCTGTGTGAGCTAACATACCTGGCTCTGGGGATTAGGATGTGGACCTCTGGGCGACCATTATTCTGCCTATCACAGGTTCTCATTTATTTATTATTTCCATCTCAGCTCACTCACAGATTAGTCTATCTTTTCCCTATTCATCTACAGCAGGGGTTGGCAAACTAAAGTCTATAAGCAAAATCTAGCCCACCTGCTATTTTCTTTTTTTTTTAAATATATTTTTATTTATTTATTTTTATTTATTTTTGTCTCAGTTTTTTTTTTTTTAATATTATATTTTATTGTTAGATTTAATGGGGTGACATTGGTTGGTAACAATCAGTTTCCCAATGTACAACTCCACATCACATCACCCATGCATCCCATTATGTGCCCAGC
>PVKE010029256.1:0-20384 GCA_004027555.1 Craseonycteris thonglongyai | reverse complement strand
GGCGGTGTGCCTGGAGCTCTTCCCGGAGAACTCTCCCCCCAGCCCTAGCATCCCTGCTCTTCCTTCAGCTGCGCCAGAGCAAAGACTCACTCCCCCATGCCATGTTCCACCGTTGCCACCACCTCTGTGGGGTTGAAATGAGCACCGCCATTAAAATCACAGTGCATTATTGTGTCTGAGGAGTCTGCCTGTATGTAGTCCATACGAGGGGAGAGAAGATGCCACACCAAGCAGGAAGTTGGGGAAGGCACACACGGAGGAAAACAGAATGATTATGGCCAAGACAATGACACTGTGTATCCTGCCCTGGCCAGGTGGGGTCCACTTCGCTCCTGCCTCCTCAACAGCAAGCCTGGCCCCAGGACCCAGGTGAATGAGGGGTTCTTAATCTGGGGTCCAAAAATTCCTAAAATTATAAACAATTTTGTGTGTATGTACATTTGAGGGAAAAGGAGTCTAAAGAGTTCGCAGATTCCCCAAGGACCTTGGACCAAAGGGATAAAGCTGGAGACGAGCAGCTTCCTTACGGGCCCTCTCAACAAAATCCTGGCTGCTTCTGGGATGGACAGCATTGCCTGACCATCACCCCCTGCAGGATGGGGAGCAGGGTGCAGAAGAATGGTACCGGGGATATAGAGGGTCTGAGAAAAGTCCTCCAGTAAACGAGATTCAGAACCTGAAGTGCTCAACAGAACCCCTCGGTGGGTCAGCCTATGAGCAGGGTACCAGTGTGTGGCTGGAGAGCCACTATACCTTTTCAGCTTCTGTGGTGCCTCAGCATTAAGATGGGAACCCAGGAACCACCCACGAGGAGCACCCCCGCTCAGGGCTTTGGATACCAGGGCACAGCCCATCTGTAGGGGTTGTGGGAGCTGTGGCCACTAGAGGGCGTCAGGGTTCTGCAGGATACCATACTGAAGCCTGGCGCAGGGGTGGGGGTGGGAGGAATTTCAGGGTTGTTCCCTCCGTGGGCCTCCCACTCTGTTTCTACTCTGAGTTCTGGTCCAGCTCCAGCACGAGGATTCCAGCTCTGCATAGGCAGGACATGTTGCTCTGCTCTTGTCCTTCCTGTGTCGCTGACACTTCAGCCATTTTCAGTTCTGAGAGCTTCTTGCCCACTCTCTGTACCTCTTCATTTCAGTACAGGCATCTCATCTTTCCCTTCGCTCCTGTGTCTCCTGGCGCCCTTTCTGTTTCCTTTGGGCACAATGTACTTTTCTCTGTGCCTCTTCGTTTTCTCTAGGGTCCATTATGTCTACCTGTCTTCAGTAACTCCTGAACTGACCAGGCCTATGCTAGTTGGAGCCACATTTCCTAACCTCTCCCCTTTCCTCCTTCCTTGCTAAGTCACCTTCTCTGACAGCCTCCGCCCCCACCCCCACTCCCATCCAGGTACTGGGTGGATTGGGTTACAACTAGCTCTCCCTGGGCTTCCCAGGCCCCTCTCTCTACTTTCCCTTTGTGCCGTTGCCTGGAGACCAGTGGGTTGTGGGGGGCTGGGGCCAGAAAGGGAGCTAGCTGGGTTGAGGGATGGGTGTGTGTGTGTGTGTGTGTGTGTGTGTGTTTGATGCTCACTGAAGCTGAATTGTGAACCTGGTTCTCAGGTAGGGGAGGAATTGAAAGGGGGTAGGTAGGCCTGGCTTCTCTTCTGACTCTCCCCATCTTCTGTTCCTACCTATGCCTACATTTTTTTTCTTTTAGGCTTAAATGTCACCATCTTCTTAACCCATCCCTTAGTGGTTAAAAAAAACGAGGGAGAACTCTGGCTGGAAGGGATCTGGGAATGGCCTGGGCCAGGGCCCAGTGGGAGACTGAATTGAGAAGTGCAGAGAGGAAATGCAATAGGGAGGGGACGAGGGGGGAGGAGGAGTCTTGGAATGAAGTTAAGGCTTGGGGAGGAGTAGGAGCTATCCTAGGGTACTGAGTGAGGGCAGTAGGGGAGATAGGGAGCTAGCCTGGTATCTTGAAGGCCCTGAGGGATACAGAAGGTGGGCATGGGTGGTAAAGTGCCAACCAATTCTAGAGACTAGACTGGTGATTCCTTGCTAGGTTAAGGAAGCCTTGCTCAGGGTCCCCAGTGCTTTAGAATTCATTTAGAGCTTTTGGATATTCCTAGAACTTGGTTGAGCCTGGCCCAAGGACATATGTGGCAAGATCTACAGAGCTGTTACAGAGCCAACTTCCTTCCTTCCCCGAAGGCTGGTGGGCATCTGCCATTCAGTGCTCACTTTTGGACTCTAGCTGGCCTGGCCCTACACATACCCTACCCCCACCTCAAATCTGGGGAGCTATTGAGGGTTCCCAATCCAGACTCCGGCTCCAGCTCTTCCTGTTTTCCAGCCTGCCTCCCTGCTCTGGCCTTCCCAATCTCAGTTGCCAAAAATCAGCATGTCTTGGTGTCCTTTGTCCTGGGAGAAGTGGCTGCTTGGTGTGGGGCTAGGGAACCAGCCCAGAAGACACTGGTGGTAGACTGACTGGTGTCTGGTGGGGATACAGGCTTTAAAGCCGAAGCTAGGAACGGCTGGCAGACTGGCAGTCAGAGGCTGCCTGCAGAACTGTGGGGAGAGAAGCAAGAGCCAGGGGTCTGTAGTGGGTGGGGATTGCCTCCACATTGGGGTAGAGAACCAGGGCACCTAGCAATATGGCTCCACATTGAGCTGAATACCCACCCGACCCCCTTTTTTGGGCCCAAAGTACCATCAGTGATGACTTCAAACAGATTTGAGAAGGAAAATGGAGATATCACCAGATAGAGGGCCAGAGGATGTCCCACTCCTATAACCCCTTATCTATTCTGGGGCTTGCCCTCCACCACTTCTATTATTCCTTTCTAACTGCTCTCCCTTCCACTCTGTTCTGCATCACTGAACTTCCCTTTCCACATTGCCACCAAAGGCCTAGTTTATCTTACATTTCCAAGCTTCTCTACCCTTCCCCTCCCCACTCCATTCTAACCTACCTGGTCTTACCAACCCAAATCCTCCTCAGCTCTCTCTGAATCCCCCCACTCCCATTACTCTGCCATCTCTGTCTTTGCTACCCAGAACCCCAGCCCCCCAACCCCCTAGAAAATGCACCTGGCCCCACCTCCATCATCCCTTAACGTTCCTCAAGCTTTCCCTTTTTCTCCAAGCTGGCATCTCTGGACTTGCCTCTCTCCTGCTTGCCGGCATCACTCCCAGATTCTTCTATTTCCTGCTCTTTTCCCAACACCAGCTACCCTCATCCTCCTCATATGTCTCCATTTCCCCCAATTTCTTCCCTTCCTCCTAACCCCACATTTCTCATAATTGCCTCCCTACACTCTCCCCCTACATGTCTGACACAGAAGCTGTCATCTCAAGCGTCTTTCATCTCTCCTTGTCGCACACCTCATTGCCCCTAAAGCCCCCATGTAGCTAGCCCCCTTTTTCCAATCTCACTTTACCCCAATCTTGCCACATACCCACAACCCCCCACCTCCCCTCTGCCAAAGACCCCTTTGCCCCTAAACTTCTCTCGCCTTCCCCACATCTGCCCTTAAAACCCACAGCCCCTCCTACCTAGCGCTCTCGGGCGCCAGGCCTGCGGCTCCCCGCGCCCCGCGCCCCCTCGGCCGCCTCGCACAGCGCCGCCCCCTCCGCGGCGCCCTCCCCCGCGGCGGGCCCGGCGCTCCCTCCCTCTCGTCTCCCGCCTGGCCCCTGGCTCCACGTTCCTCCGCGCTCCCTCCTTCTTCCTTCTCCCATCCCCCTCCCGGGCGCCCGCCCTTCCCCGGCCGCTTTCCTGTGCGAGTCGCCAGACGCGCCGCCCAGCCCGCCCGCAGCCCGCGTCGGGCCGGGGCCAGGGCCCATCGCGAGGGGGCCGCTGGCCTGGGGGAGGGGCTCGGCAGGGGCGGGGGCCGCCTCGGGCCGGGATCGCGGGCGTGCGGCCGCGCGGGGCGGGGGGCGGCGGGGCAGAGCCGCGCCGGTGGGCCGGGGCGCGGGGCGCGGGGGCGGGCGGCGCGGGGCGGCGCGGGCCGTGCATTCCGGGCGGCCGCGGGGAGGCGGCGGGCCTGGGGAGGGGCTGAGCGCCCGCCGAGACCGGGATTGGCTCCGCGGGCCGGCGCGCCATCGGGCCTGGTGGGCGAGAGGACGGGGATGGACGCTGCCCTCCGGGAGGGTCGAGGCCACCGCCGCCGCGGGAGCGGCGGCGACTGAAGCCGGGAAGAGGAGAGGGGGGCGGGGAGCGGCCGCCGCCCCCCAGAGGCGCCGGAGCCCCGAATCCTGCTCCAAGCCCGCCAGCGCTCCAGAGCTACGACCAGGTTAGATCTGCCGCCGCCCGGGCCTCGGGCTCGCCCGGGCTTGGGCCCGCGGCTCCCTGCCCCTCCCCGCCGCCCGCCGCCGCCTCCATTTGTTGTGTTCCCGATCCGGCTCCCCCACTGCGGGCGCTGCCTGGCCTGAGGCTGTGGGATCGGGGTGGGGCCGGCCCCAGAGGGCCGGGAGCCAGGGCACCCAGAGCGCCGGGCGGGTGGGGGCAGGGGGGAGGGTCTCCGGAGGAAGGCTAGTGGGGCGGGGGGGTAGCCAGGACCCCAGAACCTAGAGAGGAACACCGAGGTGGGGGGTTGGCGGAGGGAAAAACGGGGGATGTCCGTGAAGGAGCTTCGGAGCGAAGGCAAAAAAGGAATGGAGAGATGCCAGCTAGGTGGGACGTGAGGGCTTTCAGGAAAAGCCCCAAAGGCCCAGAACCTGGGTTTTAGAGCCCGGGGTTGGGGGTGCTAGGTATGGAAAGGAAATGGAAAAGACGGATTGTAGCTGATGAGGTGGGAGAATGGAACCTGGGGAAACGGAGGCTGGGAAAGGGCCAAGGAGAGGTCCACTTTTGAGAAGACGCCCCCAAGGTGTTCCCAGGTGGAAGTAGGAAGGCAATGCCTTTGTGGTTCAGTTTTCTTTCCCCTACTCCATGTCACCTCTGGTCTTTATTTTTTCCAATTTCAGACAGTTACTTATTGGAGAAGAGCACACTGGGGTCCAGTAGTGTGGATCGTCCTAAAACTAATGAGCAGGGAGGAACACTGAAGGGAGAGTAAAGGAGAAAGGGTTTCTGGGAGAGTGGAAATAGAGGAATTGGCAATCTATAGGCACTCCAGGCAAGTTGTCACCTCCACCTTCAAATCCCTGCAGTACCCACTGGCCCTCTAGCTGTGGTTTTCTTGTGTGTGTGTATGGGGGTGGGGGGTATTACTGTTTTGAGCTCAAAAGATTTCCATTTCTACATAGGCTTATTTCTACTGGGATAGGTATTTTTAAGCTCTCTTCCCTGAGGGTACTACTATAGGAGGGAAGGAGTTGCTTTGGCAACTGGAGGTGGAGTGGCTGGCAAATGGACCCCTGGGATGGAGTCTTGAGGGTCAAGTTCTGCCATTTCATTACCATGGCAATGACCCAGTGGGATGTCCAATAGGTGAAGGTTCAGAATCTTGGTTGGACCTCAGCCTTGGGCTATGTCCTTGGGAATCTCATCTGGGTTCTGGAAGATGTTTCTGGTATTGCTGGTGGAAAGGTTTCCCTAGGGGGTCTACCCTCTTCCATCTAGCAGCCTGTTGGACACAGGTAGATAGATATGTGACTTACCAGTCCCGGTGTTTCTTCAAGTCCCTCTCCCTAGGCATGGTGGGAGCATGGGAATGTTCTATTCAAGTTATACCATGTTATGATAGTTCTGACTCTATCTCACTCATTAGGGACCTTTTGTACACAGTAGTCTTTTTGCTTCTTTGCACTGATATTCTTCCATTTTCTTAAACTTGAGTCTCCCTTCCTGAGTCAACCTTTTTCTCTTTGCCACAGTGACCCCTTCCCTCAGCTAACCTTCTACCTATTTCCCTGATCTTGTAGAATGGCTGGGCTTTCCACACCCATCCCAGGTGAGGGTGGCCCCTGGGAAGAGTGCTGTGGAACTGCCTGGTGCAGTAGAAATACTCTGGAACAGAAGCTGGGAGACCTGGTCTAGTCCTGGCTGTACCTCTGTGACCTTGGGCAAGTCACTTCTGTTTCTTTAAGCCTCAGCTTCCTTGTAAGATCCAGGGTTTAAGATAAGTTGATTTCTGAGGCCCCTCTGACAGTCCTGGATTCCCTGGAGGCTTAAGCCAGTATTTTGTTATCTGATGGTCTGGGCTGCATTGTTATCTAGGAATCTCTTCAGAAGGTTTGTCAGTCTGGTAGGTCTGAATGATGTTGGGGGCTGGGCCAATGATCCTGAAATTTACCCTTCAAGCCCTTCCCTGAAAAGCCTTGTTCCTCTATTGTATTCCTTCTGACCTCCTTCTCATATTTCTCCCTTAATTTATTTTCCTGTTCTTACTTAGAGACTCTTTTCCTATTTATTACTTTTACAAGTCCCCATTCTGGTCTTTATCATTTTCCTTTTGCAGTAAGGCAATGAAGGTGAATGTGCTTAGCGTGTTGACAGATACATATTAGGTGCTCTATAAATGTTGGTTACTGTGACTGGCTATTAGGGTAAGATGGAGTGTAGCTCAGTTTGCTGGTGGTAAAACATGCCCCTGATTCAGACACATAAATACAATCATAACATCTTCCATCCCCCTGCTACTCCTTACTGCAGGATTACCTACCCTTCTATGATTGCTTTTCTTCTTCAAAGCTACTCATCTGCTTATTTTAATCAAATTTTAGCTGATTCAAAAAGTTGGGGGTGTGTGAGGGGCATACTAGGATTGCTCATGTGCATTCCTACATTTCTCTGACCTTTTGGATCCCCGAGCTCTGACTTGGTGAGCAGGTTCTCTGATGGTGAGGAGAGATGCACACTCCTTTAGAGGGGCTGGCAAATACACACCAGTCACAGACAGCCATTGCTGTGCTTTTGCTAAGATTGTTTCCCCCTTTTGTCATTTGGGTTTTATTCTTTGGGTTTTTTGGGTTGACAGTATTTTAAAAGCAATCCACACAACAATTAAAAAATGTGGTAATAAGTGGTAGTTGAAGAAAAATGGCTGGTTTACTAGGTAGAGCATCAGTTAACGTCAGAAGACCTGGGGCTCTGGCCCAGCTATTTTGTGACTGTACGTAAATTCTCTGTAAATTCTCTGTCGTTTTCTGGAAAGGTCAGGCTCGCCCCTCACTACCTGCCTCAGTAGAGTTCAGTGAAGGTGAGTGAGCGTCACTTTTTTTTTTTTTTTAAGATTTATTTTTATTGTTTTTTTGACAGAGAAGGGGGTGAGCCCAGAGCAGTCTTCATAGCTGACAACATTAGTTTTCCATATAGTTTCTTTCCCTCCACAGGTGGGCGTGGGGCTGCGCAGGGCAGGAACTGGGCCGGGAGCCTCCCGCCTATAGGCCCATGGGTCTGCATGGGCTGGGGCTGGGGCTGGGATTTGATCCTTGGGCTCTGGGGCTGCAAAGTGAGCTCTTAACCCACTGAGCCATCCCAGTTTCCCCTACTTTGTATTCTTTGGGGGAAAATATGCTCTAGAATGTGGAAATGCCATTCACCTAGCCAGGCCTCCTAACTCAGAACAGGCAGGTAAGCTTACTCTGTTCCACCAAGGCCAACAGCTCTTCATCCAAGAAGACCTACTGAAGTCAGTGGGTTAAAAGTCAAGAACCAGAACTGAACACATAAACATGACATCAGTGGGGGATATAGAAAGGAAGAAAACAGTAATAAGAGTGTTTTTGTGCTCTCAAAAGATCATATGGTTGGTAGTATGGAAAGACATGATACTTCGCAAGAAATACAAACAAATGCAAATGAAAATAGCTGACTATATAGATAGATACAGATGCAGATAGGCTGTGAGAAGGTATGCACCCCTGTCCAAGGCAAGTGGGAGGATAAGCTCACAAATTTATAAATTTGTATTGTGAGCTCGTTGATATTCACGAATTTGGCTGGTAAAGTGAAAGTTGTGCCTTTTCCTCTAGCCTTCAGGAACCCAACCGTAGAGAGGCGGTCTTCCTGAGTCTCTCAAAAATGAAGTTCTGCACTTTGGGGACACCTAGGTTTGGTCTTGAGATTGGTAGGATTGTGTGCCTCTGGAATGGAACATTCTTCTCCCACCTACTCTGATGTGAGAAAAGAGTCTTTTCATATCTCCGGGACTAGGCCTTCTGTAGATTCTCTCACTAACTTCTGATGAGAGTATACCAAAGTATAGAAGAGAGAACATGGGCCTTGAAGTCAGGGAGGTGTGGGCTTGGTGCTGGTGCTGTCACTGGTTTCTCACTTCATATCATCACATGAAGCAGGCAAGTCACAACCACAATCTTTGAGCCTCAGTTTCCTCTCCTATATAATGAGAATAATAACATTTTTTAGAGTTGGTTGTAAATATTAAATTGTGTATGTAAAGGCCTGATATAAGGTACTCAATAAATAAGTTAATACTGCAGCTATGTTTCTTTAGTCTCCTTTTGAGGTTATATGGAATTTGTGTGTGCACAGATATTGCCTAAGGAACATGAAGGGTTTTAAAAATAGTGCCATCTCCTGAACTGGGGCCCATAGATACATCTGAGTTTTATGCCTTCCCCAGAAATAAAAGAGGTGACATTGTGATATCACTTATAGATAACTAGATAGCCAATAGGGCAAGCCAATATGTCATATGGGGCCTGTACCTCTTAGCCTAAAGGCATAGGTCTGGGCCACTTGCTCAACCGCTCCACAAGCCTAGTAGTACCCCCCTCAGACTCTATTGGGAGACCCTGATGGTCTTTCTCTAACAGACTTTACTGAAAACGGATCCTGCAAGTTCCAAGTGCCTACACTGCAAACTTGGAGATCCTGCTTCCTGCTTCCCAGGCCACAGCTGTGGGGAACTTGGGGTGAAGCAGAGAAGTTTCTGTATTCAGCTGCCCAGGCAGAGGAGAATGGGGTCTCCACAGCCTGAAGAATGAAGACACGACAGAATAAAGACTCAGTGAGTAACAATTTACGAGCCTGGAGAGAAAGAATAGAAATAAGGCACATCATAGGTTAGATGCAACGTAAAAGAAAACAACTGTTTCCTTCTCCCTCAGATGTCAATGAGGAGTGGACGGAAGAAAGAGGCCCCTGGGCCCCGGGAAGAACTGAGATCAAGGGGCAGGGCCTCCCCTGGAGGGGTCAGCACATCCAGCAGTGATGGCAAAGCCGAGAAGTCTAGGCAGACAGCCAAGGTATTTTGTCCTGAGGTCCTCCCACAGGATGCCCAGGCACTGGGGCTGAGGATGTATGTGTGTGTTGTGGGTTAACTTCCTGTCTGGCAGTGGGTAACGGTAGAGGCTTGGGAGGTATAAGACAGGAATTTGTCTTTCTAACAGAAGGCCCGAGTAGAGGAAACCTCCACTCCAAAGGTCAGCAAGCAGGGCCGGAGTGAGGAGATCTCAGAGAGTGAAAGTGAGGAGACCAGTGCACCAAAAAAGACCAAAACTGAGGTGAGAGACCCTTGCAGCCATCTTGAACCATCTTCTGAGCATTCTTTCCCCCGCATTTCCTTTTGTTTAGGATTTTCACTTTAATCTTATGTGGGATATAAGAGCAAAGTCATGTCCTAGTGTTTCAATTAAAGTAGCCTTGTCTATAATATGTCAAATCTTTAGGACTTTGGCTGGACCACTATATGACCAGGCAGGGCCAAAGGGGATTGGAAGGGTGTCGGGGATTTTAGCCTTTCACTTTCTATGTACCGATTTTCAGGAAAGGGCTGGGGAAGAGGTGAAGGGTGAGAAGTTTTAGTAGAATGAACAGATAAGGAAAATGTAGAAGTTGTCTTTTTAAGCACTGAGGGTTTCTGGGATGTTAAATGGGTAAAGGAGTTGAGAGGAGGGCAGATGTGAGCTGTGGAAGATGGATTTGGATTCAACTTGGGGTAAGAAGGGGCTTGAGACAGACACTTGAAGAAGTAGCATTTTATAAGGAGCTGCTAGGGAGCAGCTCAGAATGTGGGGAGAGTGAGGGAATCCCCAGATGGCAGGGGAGTAGGCTTCAGTAAGAGTATTATTATTCATCACATCGTGGTACAATGGTGAGTTTTGAGGGGGTGATTTTGTTCAAGAGAGGCCCCAAATCTAGGGGGAACAAGACAGAAATGTAAAAGGGGAAAAACAGCCCTCTCTTTTCTGTAGCAGGAGCTCCCTCGGCCACAGTCCCCTTCAGATCTGGACAGCTTAGATGGGCGGAGCCTCAATGACGATGGCAGCAGTGACCCGAGGGACATAGACCAGGATAACCGAAGCACGTCCCCCAGCATCTACAGCCCTGGAAGTGTGGAGAATGACTCCGACTCCTCTTCTGGCCTGTCCCAGGGCCCAGCCCGCCCTTACCACCCACCTCCACTCTTTCCTCCCTCCCCTCCACCTGCAGACAACAACCCCAGACAGCCAGAGCCTGGCTTTGAACCCCATCCTTCTGTGGCATCCACTGGATACCACGCCCCAGTGGAGCCCCTGACATCTCGGATGTTCCAGGCTCCTTCTGGAGCCCCTCCCCCTCACCCACAGCTCTACCCTGGGGGTGCTGGTGGAGTTTTGTCTGGGTCTGCAATAGGTCCCAAGGGGGGAGGGGCTGCCTCTTCAGTGGGGGCCCCTAGTGGGGGTAAGCAGCATCCACCACCCACCACTCCCATTTCAATATCAAGCTCTGGGGCTGGTGGTGCTCCCCCAACAAAGCCACCTAACACTCCAGTGGGTGGTGGAAACCTACCCTCTGCTCCACCACCAGCCACCTTCCCCCATGTGACACCAAACCTGCCTCCCCCACCTGCTCTGAGACCTCTCAACAATGCATCAGCCTCTCCTCCTGGCCTGGGGGCCCAGCCACTTCCTGGGCATCTGCCCTCTCCCCATGCCATGGGGCAGGGTATGGGTGGACTTCCTCCTGGCCCAGAGAAGGGGCCCACTCTTGCTCCCTCACCCCACCCTCTGCCCCCTGCTTCCTCGTCTTCTGCCCCAGCTCCCCCAATGAGGTATCCTTATTCATCCTCTAGTAGTGGCAGTGCAGCAGCTTCCTCTTCCAGTTCATCTTCTGCTTCCCAGTACCCAGCTTCCCAGGCATTGCCCAGTTATCCCCACTCCTTTCCTCCCCCAACAAGCCTCTCTGTCTCCAATCAGCCACCCAAGTATACTCAGCCTTCTCTCCCATCCCAGGCTGTGTGGAGCCAGGGACCCCCTCCACCTCCTCCCTATGGCCGCCTCTTAGCCAATAGTAATCCCCATCCAGGCCCCTTCCCTCCTACTGGAGGCCAATCCACTGCCCACACACCAGCCCCAACACATCACCATCACCACCAGCAACAGCAGCAGCAACAGCAGCAACATCATGGGAACTCCGGGCCCCCTCCACCTGGAGCATATCCCCATCCCTTGGAGAGCAGTAGTTCCCACCATGCGCACCCTTATGCCATGTCTCCCTCCCTGGGGTCTTTGAGGTCCTACCCACCAGGGCCAGCACACCTGCCCCCACCTCATAGCCAGGTGTCCTACAGCCAAGCAGGCCCCAATGGGCCCGCAGTCTCTTCCTCTTCCAACTCCTCTTCCTCCTCTCAAGGGTCCTACCCATGTTCACACCCCTCTCCTTCCCAGGGCCCCCAAGGGGCGCCCTATCCATTCCCACCGGTGCCACCTGTCACCACCTCTTCAGCTACACTTTCTACAGTCATTGCCACAGTGGCTTCCTCGCCAGCAGGCTACAAAACGGCTTCCCCACCTGGGCCCCCACCTTATGGGAAGAGAGCTCCCTCCCCAGGGGCCTACAAGACAGCCACCCCACCCGGATACAAACCGGGGTCGCCACCCGCCTTCCGAACGGGGACCCCACCAGGGTACCGAGGTACCTCGCCACCCGCCGGCCCAGGGACCTTCAAGCCGGGTTCGCCCACCGTGGGGCCTGGGCCGCTGCCGCCCGCGGGGCCTTCAGGCCTGCCATCCCTGCCACCACCGGCAGCGGTCCCTGCTTCAGGGCCGCCCCTGAGTGCTACGCAGATCAAACAGGAGCCAGCCGAAGAGTATGAAACCCCCGAGAGCCCCGCGCCCCCAGCCCGCAGCCCATCGCCCCCTCCCAAGGTGGTAGACGTTCCCAGCCACGCCAGTCAGTCCGCCAGGTGAGAGGCGCGGCCGGCCCTGGGGTGGGAGCTGGGGGACGGCAGAGGTGACGGGACCAGGGGGCGGGGGCGGGGGTGGAGCTTGGGCTCTGTGTTCGCGGTGCTATTTAAAGTACTGCAGGTCCTTGCCTGCCCTTCCCAGCCTGTCGGGGCTGGCTTTGGGCCCGAGTCTCCGCCGAGCCGCTCGGTCAGCTCGCGGGGTCTGAGCGTGCTCCGCCCCCGCACTCGGCAGATTCAACAAGCACCTGGACCGCGGGTTTAACTCGTGCGCGCGCAGCGACCTGTACTTCGTGCCGCTGGAGGGTTCCAAGCTGGCCAAGAAGCGGGCCGACCTGGTGGAGAAGGTGCGGCGCGAGGCCGAGCAGCGCGCGCGCGAGGAGAAGGAGCGCGAGCGCGAGCGGGAGCGCGAGAAGGAGCGCGAGCGCGAGAAGGAGCGCGAGCTGGAACGCAGCGTGGTGAGTGCGTCACCGCGTGCGCCGCCAGGCTTCTGGGCCTCCTGCGCGGGGAGCGCCACCTGTCGGAGAGGAGGGAGTGCTGCAGCTCAGGAAGTGGAGGCCGAAAGCTTCTGGTGGGAAGCATCTTTGTGTGCCTGGGTTGGGGGCGGGCCGCTCAGGTCAGACTACCTGTGGATTGTAGGGAAAGCCACTATTCAGGAGAAGTGGGTAGGGAAATTCCTGGTAGGCCGAGTTCCAATAAGATGAGGCATTTTGGCACTCAGCTACTGAGGCATGAGCAGCTCGGGACCGGCCACCTGTTTCCAGAACCTCTCTTCTGAGTCCACTCTTCCTGTACCCCACAGAAGTTGGCTCAGGAGGGCCGTGCTCCAGTGGAGTGCCCATCTCTTGGCCCAGTGCCCCATCGTCCTCCGTTTGAGCCGGGCAGTGCTGTGGCTACAGTGCCTCCCTACCTGGGTCCTGACACTCCAGCCCTGCGCACTCTCAGTGAATATGCCCGACCCCACGTCATGTCTCCTGGCAATCGCAACCATCCGTTCTATGTTCCCCTTGGGGCAGTGGACCCAGGGCTCCTGGGTTACAATGTCCCAGCCCTGTACAGCAGTGACCCAGCAGCCCGGGAGAGGGAGCGGGAAGCCCGTGAGCGAGACCTGCGTGACCGCCTCAAGCCTGGCTTCGAGGTGAAGCCCAGTGAGCTGGAACCCTTACACGGGGTTCCTGGGCCAGGCCTGGATCCTTTCCCCCGACATGGGGGCCTGGCTCTGCAGCCTGGCCCACCTGGCCTGCACCCTTTCCCCTTTCATCCGAGCTTGGGGCCCCTGGAGAGAGAACGTCTGGCGCTGGCCGCTGGGCCAGCCCTGCGGCCTGACATGTCCTATGCAGAACGTCTGGCAGCTGAAAGGCAGCATGCAGAAAGAGTGGCAGCCCTGGGCAATGACCCACTGGCCCGGCTGCAGATGCTCAATGTGACCCCGCATCACCACCAGCACTCCCACATCCACTCTCACCTGCACCTCCACCAGCAGGATGCCATCCATGCAGGTGAGACTCCTACTTCCTTTGACCCCTTGAGGCTACTTTGCCCCCAGCAAAGAGGCCTCCTCTCAAGCCAGGACTTCCCTAGTCTGGCATGAACTTCTCTCTTGAGTATTGCCCTGATCTTTGCCTCCTTGTCATCCTCCAGTTTGTTTCCTCATGTCCTAGCCTTGCCACAGAAACTCTTCTCCACTCCTTTCAGAGTCCACCATCCAACTGACCCACAGTCCCTCACCCCCTCCTAAGCTGATAGATATGCTCAAGCTGGAAACCTTTGAAGGAACACCACCTTTCTACCCTTTCAGCCCATTTTCCCCAGCTCATCACATACCTTGTTTTCTTGCTTATCTGGATTCAGCTCTATTGTGGCTTCTTGCCATCTTCTCTCTTCCCAGCTGGAGGTCTTTCATATTCCTCCCTCCCTCATTTTTAGATCTGTGCCTTACCAGAAAGACCCTTGTAGCTTTGGTTGTGGGTATCATAGGTGATAGTGAGATTTACTTACTATCTTTTCACTGTTACTGTGCAATCTAGCCTTATAATCATGTTCGTTCCAGCCTCCCTTATGTTTTCTCTCTTAATCTCTGATCTCTTCCTGTCTCATTTCCTAAACTTCTTATCCTCTTCCATCTTCTCTAAGCAATCCCTTTCCTTTTCCTCAGACCCGTCTGACAACTGTAATCTGTCCTCTGCCATCCCTATGTCCCTGATCCAGTAGGGAGTTAGGCTGTTCATCCCCTAGCCTCTAGTTCGTCCTCCTCATTCCACTCTGTATCTCTCTGTTAGATTTTCCATCTCTTTTCCCAGGCTTGGATTCCTTTACCCACATGCATGGTTTTCCCCAAACCTGCCTTCTGGTGACACCTTCTTCTTCTCTACCCTCTAGCCTCTGCCTCGGTGCACCCTCTCATTGACCCCCTGGCCTCAGGGTCTCACCTTACCCGGATTCCTTACCCAGCTGGGACCCTCCCTAACCCCCTTCTTCCTCACCCTCTGCACGAGAACGAAGTTCTTCGTCACCAGCTCTTTGGTAAGGATGGGGGTTGGAGGTGGGGAAGGTCTGATGAGAGGAGGGCGGAAAGGAGGAATTTGGGTGGTAGGATTGGTCTAGTTGGGCTTGGGGAGGGGTAAGAATCTGCCCAGAGAAGCTGGTAATGGGACCAGGAAGGTTAGGTCCTGCCCAAGAGAGGCACAGGTTTTAGTGCTATGCTAAGAGGTTTGAGTCATAACTCTACCACTGGTAACTTGCAGGACTGGCTGTTATTTCCTTTGTATGTAAAGTGACTGGCTATCTCCTGGCCCAGAGTAGGTACTCAGTACCCTATTGGTCATATGCGCCCTGCCTTACCTGCCCACAGCTGCTCCTTACCGAGACCTGCCAGCTTCCCTCTCTGCCCCGATGTCAGCAGCTCACCAGCTGCAGGCCATGCACGCTCAGTCTGCTGAGCTGCAGCGCTTGGCGCTGGAGCAGCAGCAGTGGCTGCACGCCCATCACCCATTGCACAGTGTGCCACTACCTGCCCAGGAGGACTACTACAGGTATTACTGGTGCCTCTAGACAAGGAAACGGGGATGTGAGCTCCACCAACCTGGGATGGGGCGTGGGTATGATACAACTGGGCACTAGGCTCCAGTGGGAGGAAGCCCCTCCTCTACCATTCTTTATGAGGGGCCAGGGCATGCTCCACCTCAGTCTCATCTCTGTCCTACACCCCATCTCGCCCCAGTCACCTGAAGAAAGAAAGTGACAAGCCACTGTAGAATCTGCAATCAAGAGAGCACCCATGGCCCCTGCATCTGGACCTTGGAGACCACCTTCCCAGCCTGCCATCCAGAGCGAGGAGGGGTGCTGCTCAATTGCAGGGCCTTGGCAACTGGGTGGAGGGAGGGAAGAAGGGACTGATGGATGGCCAAGGCTCCTGTGGTGTGTGGAGGTGGAGAGGTGGCAAGGATGGGGGCAGAAAGCGCACAGTATCTTGGACCAGGTCCCTTTTCCTCGTCCCCCTGCTTTCTTCCTCTCCCAAGCCCAATCCCCTTGGCCACTGCCCGCCCCTTCCCCACCCCTTTGGTGTGATGATTTCATCTGTTAGACGTGGCTGTTTTTGCGTAGCAATGTGTGCCGTCCTGACCCCTCCCCAGTCCCTGTGTGCGCGCCCCTTCTGCGATGTATGCCCCTTGCCCCTGCCCCACATTAATAATTTATATATATAAATATCTATATGACGCTCTTTAAAAAACATCCCAACCAAAACCAACCAAACAAAAACATCCTCATGATTCCCCAGGAAGATGGCTGTGACTCGTTCTTTGCGGGCTATCTGGGCGGGGTCTGCGCGGGACCACGAGAGAGACCAGCAGGGAAGTTGGTAGGGAGGGGGGCCTGGAAAGTTGGAGATGGTACCACTGGAGCTAGTCCCACCTCGCCAAGGCTAGGAAGTCGGGATGCTAGAGACCTGGGATAGGCACGCCTTTGCCAAGGTCAGGCCTAGGAAAACACTCAGACTTGAGGCATATCTACCACTGACCCACCAGCCCTGAATTCTTTTCGTAGAATAGTTGAGACATGTTATGAAGCGGGGGTGCAAGGGCCATGGTTTCAACAGATTAAAACGATCACAACCCAGGAGTCAACTACCCTATGGTTTGAGATGGTTAGTTGACAAATTCAAAAGCCTAGAGAAGAGAAGGCGTTACGCTGCAGCGCCCACCACTACACAATTGCCTTATAGGAAAACAGCGCCTTCAGCCCCAAGCTTTCACTGCTGCGAATGGCCGGCTCCGTTCTTAAAAACTAAAGGGTGACTGGTTTCTTTCAGCCAATGAGCGTCGACTCATTTGCATAAATTGTACCAAACGTTCACAAACGAGGAATAAACGATATAAAGAAGTTCCTTAGAATACTGTTTATGCCTTGTGAAAGTTACAGTGTGCCTCTTTACTTATACTACAATAAAGATTAGAAAAAAAGACAAAGAAAACCCACTGCGCTCACCCTCACTAATAGGGCAGTACATGGCTATCCCATCTTCTCCCCAGACCACTTCCGCTAGTGCTTACAGCTCTTTTAGAATTTGTCTAGTAGGTTTTCCGGTGTTCACCGGAAGACCCCCAACACACAAGTCACTTCTAACAATAGAACTGTTTGTATGTGTTGTAAGTGTGCTTAGTTTCGCGGGCGTCATGTGCTCCTGGCTTTCGTGTTGCGTGGCGTTAACGTGGCGAGGTGAGGGTTACGTGGGCGAGCTTCCGGTTACGGCAGATGTTTTCTGTCGTGCCCCCCACCCCCGCATGAGCGGAGAATCGATCGCGGAGGCATCTCCGCTCTGAGCGTTGGTCTCGGAGACCTCCCCGCTCTGAGCATTTCTGAGATTTGCTACACGTTCAACTTTCGTTATTTTATGGCGTCCGCCGCGGCCCAGCCTGCGGCCCTGAGCGCCGAACAGGCCAAGGGTGAGAAGCTTTCTAGTCATCGGGTGGGCTGCCTGACGGAGGGTGCGGGTGGAGCATACGGAACGGAAGATGTGCTTGCCTCGCCGGGAAACGGGGTGATGGCCACCATCTTTCTCCCTCCTCTAACAGTCCTCTAGAGCGAGGGATTCGGGGCCGTGCTTATCGGTTTACTGCGGCTTCAGCCCACTAATTCCCTGCCCTCTTCCCTGCGCTGTCTGCTGGGACCGCCTGTCATGCTCCGATGCCTAACCTGGGACACCTCCCTGGGTTGCATCTGCCGCACAGTGGTCCTGGCCGAGGTGATCCAGGCGTTCTCCACCCCGGAGAACGCCGTGCGCATGGACGAAGCTCGGGACAACGCGTGCAACGACATGGGCAAGATGCTGCAATTCGTGCTGCCCGTGGCCACGCAGATTCAGCAGGAGGTTATCAAAGCCTATGGCTTTAGCTGCGATGGGGAAGGTGGGTTAGACTGGGGTCGGTTGGGAGAGGGTGCTGGATGCTTTAGGTCCCTGAGCCGTTGTCCCCTTTCTTGCCACACGGCGGCAGCAACAATCTGACTAACAGTATTGGCACCGAGAGCCCAGGGTCTACTCTGAACTTGTGCCGGGTGAAGCCCCAAGTACATTTTGTGGTTACCGTTAATTACATTATTATCCCATTTTTATGATGAGGAAATGTAAGTGCCCGAGGTCACAGCAGAGCTGGACCTGCTCTGTCCTGATAGCTTTTAGGGAGACGTTTGCATGGCAGTGTGCTTCTGCAGCCCCTCTAAGGTGTTTTAGCCAGCTTCTGTTCCAGGTTGGTAGTTCAGTTTCCTTGATGAGTCATGGTGTTCCCCAAGGGTGTTTACTGAGTCAGGTCAGTTGGCTCATGGCCCTCCTGTGTCCTGGTTATAGACGTGGGATCTCTTGGGTGCTCATACTTTGGGTTTCTGGAGCTCCAGTGGGTTAGAGTGTGGTACTTAGACTTTGGGTTCCTGTGACTCAATGCTAAAACGGTTCCCCTGATTGTGAGAAGTACTCTTGCTTTGGGATATTTCCATTCACTGCATCCCATCTATTAATAGTTGTGCCTGGTGTAGACTAGGAAGTGGTTGGTCTGAATCCCACAGTGTCTTGTTCTGCGGCCAGCTACCTGGCCAGAGGGGAGCAGCCAGTGACTCATACTCTAACTGCTCCTTCTGCTGTCTTGGACACCCCCATGCCCTGGAGGTGTGAGCTGACCTCTGCTCCCCCTTACAGGTGTCCTTAAGTTTGCCCGCTTGGTCAAGTCTTACGAAGCCCAGGATCCTGAGATTGCCAGCCTGTCGGGCAAGCTGAAGGCACTGTTTCTGCCGCCCATGACACTTCCACCCCATGGGCCTGCTTCAGGTGGCAGTGTGGCTGCCTCCTGAGGGTTGGCCTCCCCTGTGGCACTGCCCCAGAAGGGAAGACCTTGGTGTCCCAGAGGATAATAAATGTGCCTGTGATTTAGCCTCCGTGTTGGTCTTTTGTGACTCTGACAACCTCGCCTCCTGGCCCCAGATTCCCTCTGCCCTTCCAGCTGCTTAGCTCCTTGCCCAGATCCTTGCTCTGTACCTCCTGGGCCCAGGCCTGCTGCAAGGGGTGGGAGGGTGTGCCCGCCCTTCAACACCCTGGGTGGGTGGGCCTGCACAGGGGGCACCTCTACTCAGGAGTGGGGTTTCCTGGGCTTTTTCTGAGGCCCCTTGGTGTCTGTGGACCAAGACGCTCCACCATTGGTTGATGTATACGTGGCCAAGCTTACTTCCTGGTCTTTGCCTCCACCTGCCCTCCCTCTGCCCTGTCAGCTTGAGCTCCAGGTAGAGCTGGAGGTGGCTCCTCCCCACTTAAGGGAAGGAGGCCCTGACAGGCAGGCAGGCCCCGCACTCCCTCCCAATGGACGAGTAGGGCTGGAGGGAGAAGCGAGCTGCCGTGGGCGGTCTGAGGCCAGCCCCGCCCCACCTGTCTCTTTTTCAGGAATCATTAATCCAGGGGCTTCTCCCTGCTGTGCCATTGGCCTGGCAGGCAGCATTGAGGAGGAAGTGGCTGAGTGCCTGAGCCTTTTTCCTCACCAGGTTTGGGCCACTGCACAGCTGGGCCTCTGGCTCAGCCCCGCCCCTTGTGGCCCTCTGCCTGTGACTCCCCCATCCCTCTGGGGAGATGCTGTCCCGTGGGTAAGTCCCCTGCTCCACCTGGTGCTACAGTTTCTTGTTAGTTTGGGAGGGAAGGGCAAGGTTCGTGCTCACCCCTGACAGGTGTGTGACCCTGAGTGCTATCTGTCGCTGTCGCTGTCGCTGACCCTGCTCTGGGTCTGTTTCCTATCCCTGCCCTCAAATTTTGAGGAATTCCAGGCTTATTCATGCTTGAGGGTGGGGGTGAGGAGGTTCTCCCTTCTCTAGCACTTCCCCTCTGACAGATATGTATTTATTCTCACCATTGCATTTCTCTCTCCACACTCTGATTCCCTCCTTCTGCTGTCTGCGTAGGACCTGTCCCCTTGGGTAGCCTACATCACCTGAAAAATATAACGTGTCTGAAAGGCAAGCCTGAGAAAGCTTGCTTTCATTCCACTTTCAGTTCTCCTTCACTTTTCCTCCCCTGCATCATTCATACAACAGATACATGGTGAGCATCTGTTACGTGCCAGGTACTTTTTCAAGTGCTGGCAATACTATATCAGACAGGGAGGATATGATCCCAGCTCTCACGGAGTGGGAGACAACAAACTATACAAAGAACCCAATAAATAGGATAATTTCAGATTCTCAGAAGTGTTACGCAGAAAATGAAACAGCCTCATGTGCGAGCAAGTGACTAGGAGTGCCAATGGCATCACTAGATGGAGGGATCAGGGCGGGTTTTCCTGAGGAGGTGACGAACGAGCTGAGACCTGGATGGTGAAGAAGAGTCAGCCTAGTGTTCCTGAGCAGAGCGACTGGTGAGTGCAGAGGCCCTGCTGTGGGAATAACCACACAAGGACTGTGCCTAAAGCAGGGAAAACCAGTAGAGACGGAGGACCAGGCAGGACTTGTTGGAGTTTGGATCTTATAGTGAAGACCTGCTTGGAGCAGTGGTGACTCAGTGGGTTGGTCACATGTCTTACCTTCTTTTCCATTTGCACTACCTCCCCCAGTGCACGTCATCACCATCAGCTCCGCTGACAGGGTTCTTATCTTCTGGTGCCTGGTTCCTTCCATACTCCTGCCGTGGTCATTTTCCTACCAGACTGTTGGCAAGGCCTCTTCTGGTGCAGAATCCTTCCTTAGGTCCTCAGCCTGGACTTTTTTTTTTTTTTTTATCTTTTCACATTTATAGAGAGAAATTATCTTTTTGTCTTCAGTGCATAGTTATTTCTATTTTACTTTTTGACAGATAGAGAGA
>PVKE010029255.1:0-20410 GCA_004027555.1 Craseonycteris thonglongyai | reverse complement strand
GTGTTCTCTGTATCTATCGGGTTAATCCGTGTTCTCTGTATCTATCGGGTTAATCCGTGTTCTCTGTATCTATCGGGTTAATCCGTGTTCTCTGTATCTATCGGGTTAATCCGTGTTCTCTGTATCTATCGGGTTAATCCGTGTTCTCTGTATCTATCGGGTTAATCCGTGTTCTCTGTATCTATCGGGTTAATCCGTGGTCTCTGTATCTATCGGGTTAATCTGTGTTCTCTGTATCTATCGGGTTAATCCGTGTTCTCTGTATCTATCACAGTTAATCTGTGTTCTCTGTATCTATCGGGTTAATCCGTGTTCTCTGTATCTATAACAGTTAATCTGTGTTCTCTGTATCTATCGGGTTAATCTGTGTTCTTTGGGGTTAATCCGTGTTCTCTGTATCTATTGGGTTAATCCGTGGTCTCTGTATCTATCGGGTTAATCTGTGTTCTCTGTATCTATCACAGTTAATCTGTGTTCTCTGTATCTAGCAGGTTAATCTGTGTTCTCTGTATCTATCTCGGTTAATCTGTGTTCTCTGTATCTATCGGGTTAATCTGTGTTCTTTGGGGTTAATCTGTGTTCTTTGTATCTATCGGGTTAATCTGTGTTCTCTGTATCTATCAGGTTAATTTGTGTTCTTTGTATCTATCAGGTTAATTTGTGTTCTTTGTAGCCATTGAATCGCCAGCAGAGTGAGGGCCGGGACTCTTTGAGTCTATGGCAGTTGAACCAAATGACTTCCAGGTAGCCTTGTCTCGTGGGACTACAAGAGGGGGATGACACTTAGATAAAACACTCAAACATCCAGTTGACACAGGGTCAGTGGAGCCCCAGGTTTTCTCACCCTAACGTGTGCCCTTGAGCACGGTGGCTTTTCTCCTGGCACCCCCTGGAGACACTGCAAACCCATCTTTATTCATCCTCCCTTGTCAGGAACACGACAACCCGGGGACAGAGAGGCGGCAATTCTGGCCAAAATGTGCACTCGCAGCACCCAAACCGAAGAACAACTCCCGCCCTTCCCGCTCTCCATCTCTGTCGCCGGCTCCTTGGGTGACGCGTTTAACTAGGTGCCATGGGCCCCTGGGGGAACAGGAAGCAGGAGACCCCTAGTGCCGCTCCAGAGAGTCACCTGCGTGAGCGCTCAGACTAAAAGACCCTCTTTCCTTTGTTCCGTTGTCCTTTTTTCAGGGGAAGCAAGTGTCCGCCTGACTTCGCCGAGCAGCGGTGGGCACTTCCTCGTAGGGAATCGATCAGTCCACGTCCTGTGCGCTCCCCTCCCCGGGGAGCTGCCAGCCCGGAACACTGGGCTTCCCTGGGAGGTTCCTGGGAAAGGGGAGAAGACCCCCCCATGGCCCATCTCCAAACAGCCCGTGTTACGGGGCGCAGGGGAGCCTCCTGACCCTCGGACCCCGCCCCCGTCTCCTGACCCGGCCGCTGGGCTCTCAACAGCACAGCCCTCACGGCTCAGCCGGAGGGCCCTCAGAGACTGCGGCATCGTTGGGAACCCCAAGGACCCAGGAGTGACTGACGTCTGTCTCGGTCGAGTTCAGGACGAGAGCATGTCCCCCCGGGGCCTGGACGCGGAGGCCCCGTGGGCTGCAGCACCCGCTCATCTGAGCCGCGTGCGCTGTCACCTCCACAGGACGCTCAGCGGCGAGTCCCCGCTGCACGGGGAGCTGAGGGCCGGGGGCCCAGGGACCAGCCCATGGCACCCCGGGGGGACGGTGCCCCCCAAGTGCCGCCTCTTCCTTCTCCTGAAGCCTAATAGCCGGGCCTCTCTCCCTCCTGCTAATTTTAGAAGTCCTGCTATTCTTTGGGAAGAGAACGGTGTGAAAATCGCGCATAGTATCCAAAAATAAGAGTGGATCTGGTTCAGGGCTCGTAGCGTGTTTCACTCAAGAGCAACTGCAGATCCGCCGCTTTCTGTCTCGTCTTCCGCACGCTTTCCAATTTCTCCAGAACCCTTAGCGGCGGCGGGTGAGCTCCCTGAGGTGGGCGCCCAAATCGTTCCCAGGTTGTCACCGGCGGTCTCTGCAGAAAGCGGTGCCAGCGTGTCACCACCCCGGGGGTCCGTGGGGTCACGCGGGGATGGGTGACAATCTCCCCAGACACAGGGCTCCCCCCGTGGACCCTGGAGGGGGCGTCACGGCAGGCCCTTCGAGCCCCCAGTGCCCCCGAAAACCAGATCCCTGGTCTCTGAGGGACCCAGTTGTTGTAGCCACAGCCGGGGGATGGCCTGCAGCCCGGGTCCCCGGCCCCGCGGTCACCTGAAGACCCCAGCCCGTACTTTCCACAGCCTGGCAGCCGCAGACGGTGGCGGGAAGTTAGAACCCGTGTCAGGCCCTCCACACAAACAATAAATATGACTTCTGCTCATAATCGGACTTTTCTGCAGCGTCGTCTTTGAATGTTGAACCTTTCTCAATTAATTAAAAACTATGCTCTGCGGAGTGCACGTTTTATCAGCCCTCAGCGGCTCAAGTGTCTGGAATACACCAGGCAGTTCTTCTTTCTTTCTCCCTTTCTTTTTTTTTTTTTTCTTTTTCTTTTTTTTTTTTTCCAGGCAACCCGGAGCAAGTACTGGCAAGGGTCATATCTTTTTAATTATCTTTTCTCTCTTTGATTAATTATTCCGTCTGACAATAGCGTGTTTCTAATGCTATTCACCTGCCTTTGATGATTGACAACTTTTCTGTCTGATTCAGAGCAAACAGCTGCTGCTACCATCTCCTAGCAACCGGGGTGTGATGGATGAGCCCCCAAGATGGATGGCTGCAATAAATCATGTCTCAGCCATAAAACTGAGCGAGGGGATAAGAAGAAAAGCCAGCAAAAAACAAAACAAGGTTCCTTCCCATGCGTGCACTCGGCTCCCTACCAATTACACCTGAACCGGACTCGGCACCGGCTCGCAGCAAAGTTTTCTAATCGGCAGAAGCGGCCGGTGCCATTTGTACCGCAGGTGTTTACAACGGTTCCTGCCGGTGGGAGCTGTCCCCCTGTCACCTCTCACGCCACCCATGTGCAGGGTCAAGGCTCCCTCCCTCCCTCCCGCCACGTCGGGGCGCGGCTCCCGGAGCCCACAAAGCGTGCAGATGAGGCTGTGCCCCCGAGAAGGGACCCCGGAGCCGTCCCGCGCAGCATCAGGCCACCAGCGTGCGGGGCGGATGCACCAGGGTAGGGTGACCAGACGTCCCGCTTTTGGCGGGACAGTCCCGATTTTTAACAGTTTGTCCTGCGGCGTTTTAAAAAAGTCCCGATTGTTGGAAAGAATGCACAAGCTAGGGAACGGCGGGAGATAGACCCAATTTTTAATCAAGAACCCCCTTCCCCCGGTCAATGGTGTCCCGCTTTACCCATGTTAACATCTGGTCACCTTAAAAGGGGCCAGATGGAGGGTGAAGGAGCCACATCCACACCTTCACTCACCAGGAAAAAGTTGTTTGATTTGTTCGATTTGTTCGCGATGCAGAGATGGGGCCTGTGGGCCGCCCCACAAGTTCTAGGTTCTGATTCCTCTGGATGAGACTCTCAGGGTCTAACTTCCTGTCCCGTCATCGTTAAAACGAACGTCCCCAGGCTACGTCACACACGAAGCCCTCAAGCGACTCAGCAAACACAGACGGCGTCACGTGTGCGCCAGGCAGTTACATCCGCACTATTGGGGTGCCTAGCGGGGGGGCCGGGACCACAAGCCACGGCGGCTCCGGGAAGCAGGGGCCCCTCCACGGCCCGCCTGCGACCCCAGGGCGTCTAGTAGGTGGGGGTGTCCCAGAGGCAGCAGAACCGATCCGCGTGGGGCCCGCAGGCAGCTGCCCACCTCAGTCCTGGCCCGGGCGCGAGGGCCGCGGGGGTCGGGAAGCCGCCCGAGGGCACTTCCGGTCTGAAGTGTCCCCGGGACGTGACGGCCGTCTCTCCCCTGAGGTTGTGCTCAGCTCTGCAGATACAGGTCTCACGGCGCGTCACAGCCTCACGAAGATCAGAGCAGGTCCTGGGAAAGCAGCGCTGTTTCCCACGTGAGGTGAGGCAGAGGAGGGCAGAGCAGAGAGGAAGGGAGAGGAAGGCAGGGGCTGCCCGTTCGCTTTAGTGTGAATCACGGATACTCATGCTTCCCTGTGTCCTTGGAAATTCAAACTTCACGCCCCCTCCCGTTTGGGGGTGTCCTCCCTACTGTGAACGGGGGGGGGCTGGTGGCGGGTCAGCAGCGACGAGAACCCGAGCCAATCGGTGCCATGCACACGCACACGCATGTGAACACACACGTGAATACACGCATGAACATGCACACGCACACGCAGGCCCCTGCCCGTCCAACTCTCAAGTTACAGGTGTGCACGGCGAGTCTAAATAACGTCCAGAATAACACACGGTGCCCTGGGCCGGGCTGCGGCCATCCGTCTTTAAGGAACATCCATCTCCGATCCCGCACGTGGGCAGCGTGGGGAGCCGCGCCGGGCGGCTTGAGTGATACCTGTCAGCCAGGCTTCTCCTGTGTTGACGCTTCGGGGGACAAGGGCGGGGAGGGGGTGGGCCCCACAGCGCAGCTTAGCAGCTATGGGGGGAAGCAGAGCCTCTTCCGGGCCCACCAGGCCGCCCGCCCGCCTCGCCCAGGCCTCGCCCAGGCCTCCCCCCTGCAGCCAGCGAGGGAGGCGGCGGCCGCGCCCCGGGACGGGCTTCCCCGGTCCCCGCTGTCTGGCTGGGGCCCGCGTGATAAATGACATGTGTCATTCTGTCAGGAGGGACGGGTGGGTCCGTGATGTATGACTCGCTGAAAAGGAAATCGACTCTCTTGGCAGCCAAGCCTCTTCCTCAGCAGGATCTGCTCAGAACTCAGCAGCGAGTCCGCGGCCTGAGAGCAGCCCCGGCCGCCCCTGCCCTTCCCGGCGGCGGGAAAGAAAGAAAGAAGCCGCAGCCGCGCGGGTGGCAGGCCCGGCGGTCACAGGCCCGCGGCTGCGAGGGTGACGGGGAGAGGAGCCTCCGGTGGAGGGAGGTGGGGGCCTTGACGTATTTATTTTTTAACGGCACGGGGCTGAGACAAAAGCAAGATAAGAATTAGCATGTTTGAGGGGCTCATCCCGCAGCCTGACATCTGCATAGTAAATTTTAAAGGGGAGAAATGTGTGAGACAGCCGCCCGCCCCGCTTTCATTAGCTCGCTGCTGGGGTGGCAGCACTCAACCTCATTACGGCGGCAGGATTTATGGAGCTGAACCCAATGGCAAAGAAAAGGCATCTGTCAATAATTGTAGGGAGCTGCACTCACAGCTTTGAAATCTCATTAAGTATGCAGTTATCAGGCATAAAGATCAAAAACATTACTCAACTCCGACAGAATCTTATGGAGAAACATTAATTAGCAACAGGCCTACAGTACAAAAAAAAAACAAAAAAAAACACACAGACTTCCTCTCACACCTGCCCAGCCCACAAACCCAAAGCAACACTCCCCCTCCGGCCAGAAAGACAATAATTCGCAGCATCTGAGGCTGATCAGGGGGAGGGGCGGGCGGGGCGGCAGGAGAGGAAGGAGCTGTCAAACTTGAGAAGGATGTCAGCGCCGGCCCTGATTACAGGGGCCCGTGGACTCCGCAGACCTTTTATCATCCTCCATCCGAAGCAGCCAGGGAGGCGCGCGGGACAGCTCGGGGGTCCCCGGCCCCTGGGCCGCTCCCTCACCTGGTGCAGGCGGCTCCGTCCACGGAGGCCGGGCCCACTGGGGCGGCTGCCACAAGGCATCAAGCCGCCCTCTCACAGCCCTCTCCCTTCCTCTGAGGAGCTTGCGGTCCCCCGTCTCACACGAACATCTCCTAGTTCCCTCCTGCTCACGGCTGCTTCATGTACATGGCCACGTACACACTGAGAAGCACCATGTGCACGTGGAGAATCCCACGCAAGCTGCTAGCCACGTCTGCGTCACGACACCTCAGCGCCTCGCGAAGCCCGACCTCGGCAGCGAGGACACGCGGGGAGAACTCAGCCGGCCCCTCATGCAAGCTGCTCGGGCACCGCACAGTTCACACGTGTTCACACGTGTTCACAAACGCCCCCAAGCACAGCGAGCCGGAGGCTCGGCGAACTCTTCTGTCCTCGGGCCTGGACCCAAGGCAGGTGCGTCCAGGATCAACGTCCTGAGCAAGACGCGGCTTCTCAGCAGCCCCACCTCAGCCAGCTCCCGGGAAAGGGCCGCCATCGTCACAACAAAGCACACGCCCTGTGCCCACGACCCTCAGGAAAGGGCCGCCATCGTCACAACAAAGCACACGCCCTGTGCCCACGACCCTCAGGAAAGGGCCGCCATCGTCACAACAAAGCACACGCCCTGCGCCCACAACCCTCAGTGCACCGGTGGCTTCTCTGAATCCCCACAAGCACATGCTGGTGTGCTGTGTCACACACATGTGTGCACACAGGCACGCACACACATGCACACACTCACACACATGCAGAGGCACATGCACGCACACACACACACACAGCAATACACATGTGCAGACACATGCATGCACACGCGCACACATGCACGAACAGACACGCAGAGGCACATGCACGCACACACTCACGCATGCATGAACAGACACATGCAGAGGCATGTGCACTCACACATGCACAGACATACACTCACACATAGGCACACACTCACAGGTGTGCACACACACATGCACACACAGCAATACACATGTGCAGACACAGAGACACAGGCACATGCTCTCACAGGTGTGCGCACACATATGCACAGCGACACACTCACACATGTACACACATACATGCACTCACGCATGCACTCTCACACACACACACAGCACTTCCCGCAGTCACACTCAGATCTGACACCCCTCGTGCCGCCTCCTCCCTGCTCCTACCCCAGGCCTGGCGTGTTCACCTGTCTCCTCTCCCGAGAACCACGGCAGCTTTTCTTAATTAGCCGCGGCCTTAAGGAAAAGGCCGTTCAGGCTCCTTGGCAACCAGCGCGGAGACCCCTCCAGCCAGGGCCCATCCTCCCCAACGACACCGTCCTGGGTGATGTCAGTGAGCGCGGACGGACCGTCCACCACCGGGACGGGGACCCGGGCCCAGGAGCCAGGCTTGGCGAGTGTTACAACAAAGTGTTTATACTTTTTATGTGCTTACCAGATTACCTTTATTATGTGTAACATCAAAGTGATTACAGCAATTACATCTAACAGAATTAATTACACAAGTTCCCGTCATCCCGGGATACATAATGCATTAGAGGGAAGCCGAAGACACAGCCTCACGGCTGTAGCAACTATTATTGGGGTGCGCTCCCCGGGCCCACACACCGACCCACGGCAGCCTGCCCGGAACACAGGGCCCAGGGAGACGCCGGCTGGGAAACGAGCTCGGCTTTCTTCAGGCGAAGTAGCGCTTTTGCCCAGGAACACGTGGGCACTACTGGACAGACACGGCCCTCTTCATTTTCAAGTGTAAATCTGTAAGAAGGTGCAGCTGCACCCACAGCCGACGTTACCACATAAAGGAGAAAGCACATGGGTGAAAGACTTACAAGTCTTTACGTATGCAAAATAAATTCACCCAAGGCTTCATTAATATTAATTTAAATTTAAAACCCATTTACATTAAATTGTTCATTAAAAACTGCCTTTTTTATGCAGCGCGCATTTCTCAAAGAACGCGGAGGAAACGGAATGCTCAGGACTCGGCTTCATGACGGCGACGGGAAAGCAGAAGGAAACGAACTGGAGTCAGTTCACGTATTTTGCCAAACAGGCCTCCGCTCGGCGTTCAGGCCGGGCTCCGGTCTGGGGAAAAAACGAGCACCCGGAGTATTTTGCTTCCTGCGACGCGCCACGTGCGAGCCTGGCCTTCTGGTCGCCCACAGAGGTGGCAGCAAGCGGGAGAAGCCGGGGGGGCGGCTGGGAGCAAACCCAGGTGGGCTCCCGGCCGTCCAGGGCGCCCTGGCTGCCCTCCCCGGTGCCCACCCTGCTGGGGAATCAGTCGCTTCTCTCCCCCTCACTCCGCCCCCCTGCCCCACCCCCCAGGCCTTTATCCCCAAGGGGCGGGTGACAAGGAAGGACTCAGTTCCCAGACTCGGCGCCCCCCCACCCTAGACAAGCTGAACTTGCCCTGCTCTCCCAGCAGCTGCTGTGGATGAAGAAAACACGGTCCTAATTAATAACATGTGTCCTGACAGTATGAATTAATAATTTATCATTAAGCCCAAACACATGTAAATTATGCTTCCCCGGCTCACCTTTGCACGTCTGAGAAAATAAGGTGAGGAGGTGGTCGAAGAGTCCGGGTCCCCACGCCCCCCGCCCACTGCGGAAATGCGGAAATAATTCACAGAATTGAAAGTAATTAAACCCAAGAACCTAAGAGCTGATCAAATCAGGTGCAGGTGCTTGAAATGCCTCCCTTTTGAACGGGGCTCATAAAATATTCACTATTTGGTCAAGGACAGGGTGTCACCGAGCTTGTGAGGAGTCCCGGGCCCACCGGCGGCCACGCGTGGATCATGTTCCGTGATCGTTGCTTTTCACTTCTGAGGACGCGTCGCAGCATCCAAGTCCCAAGCAGTAACCTCAATTTTTACATCCGTGTCTGACATAAACGCTGACAAACGGCGAAAAATCGGAGTAAAGCTAAAAGCCTACGTATCCATTCCTCACAGCTCAGGTAAAAATTCCAGAAGGGGGGAAAAGACCATATTCGTCGCCATTGTTTAGTAGGGTTTAAAAATTAATTTAATGACTAACTGAAATACTGGAAACTAGGATTAATCTGTCTGGATTTTTTTTTTTTTTAAGGCTTACAGACATTTAAATGCATGTATCAGGACACTTTATCAACCTAACATAAAATTGTCATCTTATCTTATTATATGACTATTTTATGCACGTGTCAAAGAATTTAAAAATGACTGCCTATCTATGGAGTCTAATTACAAGTGCACGTTATCTGTCTAGATGCACCGTCCACGTCGCTGCTACCAAACGCAATACATTGTGTTCACCTTTCATTCGTAACTGCACACAGAGAACCACCATCTGGAGCGAACGGCAGCACAGGCGCGCACTGAGCGGGCCGGGCTGGGACACCTTGTCCCACAGGCCTGTGACAAATGGCTCCGGGACAGCCAAGCAGCACAACTGCACACACACGCACACGGGGAGACACACACCCTGCCCTGGTTTGCTTTCGTTTCGTTTGCTGGTTTGTTCAAACTGCGAGACCAGAGCTATTTTTGCAGTTTGCTCCAGACATGGACAGGACTGGAGTCCGGGCTCAGGAAACCCACACAGACGCACGCTCACGGTACCGGAGTAAACGCGGCTGACGTGCAGGCCCCGGGCGCCCGGCCCCTGCCCGCCGCCTGCCCGCCGGCACCGGTGACCAGGCGGCCCGGGCACCTGCCCGCACCCAGAAGGAAGCGGGGGCCGGAGTTCCGGGGGCCCTGGGCCGTCTCCTCGCTCAAGTCACGTTACAGACCCATCGTCCGCGAGAAGCGGGGTGAGGACTCGTGCGGCACGGGGGTGACTGCTGACACCCCACCTGACTGCGCTCAGGGGCGGCTCCTGCCAGTGTCAGCCGCTCCCGGCCCTGGGGGCCCCGCCGAGCTCCACAGCCCTAAGTGACAGGTATCCAGGTGCTGGTTCTAGAAGGTTCTCTCCCCTGCATACCCATGCAGGATGCCCTGCCCTCACGCACGTTTGTTTTCCTCCTTCCCCTTCTTGATTTTCCTTTTTGAAACCTGCGTGCTTCCTCTCATTTTGTAGGAAAGGGGGACCACAGAGCACACGAGCCACTCAGCTTGTCACCTTGCTACCGGGTGGATCTCCGTGTAAAGGGGCGTGTGGCCGGGCTGAGCACCAACCAGTCCCCAAGGCTGAGGCCCAGGTCCCCTTCTGGGGGTGAAGCTGGGAGGCAGGAACACAAGGCAGGGAGGCGGGCCACCCCCGGGGACATGCCCATGTCTCCTGGCCTGGCCACCCTGTCCCCTGGGGACACAGAGTGACCTGCAGGCCCCGAAGGGTCTTCGTCACTGTTACGAAAGTCAAGATGCTTGAAGAAGGTTCTCCGGGGACGTGGCCACCTGAGAACCCCACGGAAGATTCCTCTCTTTCAACAAGATTCTGAAGGTCAGTGGCAACTTGTTCACTGAGGATTTCATGTTTTTTAGTTTAGGCAACGGCTTCTTCGTATTTTACGTTTTCCTGCAGAAACTGAATACGAATAGATAAAATGGAATCTGCTATCAAGTGTTGCTCTATTTATTTTTTCTGAGATTTTCGAAAATACTTGTTTAAAAACAAACCCGCTGCAGAGCGGAGGGTCACGCCTGAGCAGGTATGGCAGTCACCCGCCTGAAGTGGCCCTGCCCCCCCAGAACCGCCCCCCGAGCTTCCACGGGCCTCGCATCCGAGCAGCGCGGCCGCGTGGATCCCACGCCCAGGTCGGGCCGGGCCGGGCCGGCTCAGCTTTCTGTCCCGCAGGTGAAGACATCTGTCTCCCTTTGAGAAGAGACACGGAGCCGCGCGTCTTTTCTGCGATGTACAGAAAACCCCGGAGCACGGAGACCCACGTTGGCCGGCTTCCGGGGGCCCACGGGGGCCTTCCGGGCCGCGGGCTCCGTGGGGCTGGGTGGGAGCCGCCCCCGTGCGCCCGGCTCGCGGCCTCCGCGCTCGCTCGTCTAGCTCAGACCATTACCGGGGCCCTAATTCCTATGACATGATTATCCAGGTACCAAAGCCCATTTGTCACCTGCAGCAGAAAATTGAGTTAATGCACAAGTAAAGGCAGCCAGGACTGTGTAATATCAACTTGATTACATCAAACTAGCTGCAAACCTAATTCCGCTGGATGACACTGCGTTGGGCTTGTCATCTCCAATCATTAAAGCTGTCAGGGATCCATCAGGTTCACAGCTAATTAGGTGAACACTAATGAAGCTGGCAAAACAACTTTGCTTTTTTGATGGCTGAGCGGACCTTTCGGTTTGGAGGGGGAAGGAATTCTGGAGAATCCGCCAGGTCGCGGGCCACTGGCTTTCCAGTCACCGATCGGCAGGCGCCTCTCTTCCCCCGTCTCTACCGGTACAAAGCCATCAATTTGTCGTCACTCCCGGGACGCCACAAACGCAGGCACGGACCTCGTAACTTGCAGCTGTGAGAACGGAACACGGGGGAAGAGAGGGGGACGTTTCTGGTGCTTCCCAAACCCACCGACCACTGAGCGGCGTGCCCGGCGCGCCCACCGGCCTGAGCGGGGTCAGCGGCCGACGTGGGGGCGCCCGCGCCTTCCACGGGAGCCTTCCCCTCCCCCGCTCGGCGCATCCATTAGGCGGAGGCATTCTGATCAAGTGGACCCAGAGCCTGGCTCTGGGCAGGGAAGAAAGCGCTCACGCTGCCAACTTCTGATTGACCATTAAGCTATTGATGAATGTGCCTGTCAGGAGAGAGACAATTAAATCAAATATGAAACAAAGTCGTTTTGACGGGTCATTTTGATAGAGGAAAACCATTCTTCCATCTCCTATTAGTCGTGCAGTCAAGTGTTCATATAATGAATATTTCTTAACTGACCTGAGAGTTCCTGGCTGGCTATTGAAAGGGTGCAAAAAGGTTAGTGAACAGGTTGCCTTAAAAAACTAAACAGCCCATGTCCCCTGATCGAAGCTTTTTAGCAAAGTTATCAGATCAGAGCCTCCGCTTGGCACGGCGGGCGAGGGAACACCAGCCAGCCACTCGGCGACTTCCAAGCGGCATGTCAGAGACGGGGCCGCCTGCGGCTCTCGGGGCTGAGCACCCGGAGGCCTGACACGAGCACCCACAGGCAGGAGGAGATTCGGGGAGACAGCAGCCCACGGGCCGCTACTGGCCGGCTCTGTGGAGGCAGCCTCCGAACCTGTGGACGACACTTGGGGAGCTGAGCTCTCTGTTGGGCTCGGGACTCAGGATAGGAGGCCGCGGGGGACAGGGAGCCCGGGCCCAGGGTGACCTGAGAGGTGGCACCCTCAGACAGCGGGGCTGGGATACTCAAACTTTAAAACGTGGGCACCACTGAACCGACGGCAGAATCGGCATCAGACGCCCCAAACCAAGTCTGTTCCTTCTCAGACGGTCTCAGGCCACGGACTTTACAGCAAAGCCCATGTCTGGGGAGAAGGAAGCTCAGCCTCGGTCCCTGGTCCCTGTGCAGGGAGGGAGACAGACGCTCACGGTACAGCCCCCCGGGGGGGCCCACAGCGGCCGTGACCATGAGCGGCGCCCCACGGTCCCTACAAGCCACGTCCTGACCGCTCGCTCTGCCCTCCCCTCTTCCGCCAAAGGGACCGGGCGGACGGAAGGGGACAGGCAGGAGCTGAGCCTGCTTCGCCCGGCCGGCCGCCCCCAGCAGCACATCTGAGTGTCATTCATCGCAGGACGCGCCCCGGCCATATGTGGTCCTCCCCGCGACCCGCCCCAAACCCCCAAGTTGCACTGACAGGGCCCTGGTGACGTCACGGCGCTTGGCCTCCCCACTGCCAGTGATTTATTGATGTTTATTGGGAATGAATAGATCAAAGGCAGCAGCATGACAGGCGATCAATCAGTCATCAAACCCAGGGTGGCAAAGGGCCAGCACCCCTCCTTCGGGGCGACGTGCCCCCGACTGACATTATTGCGAAATAATGTTACGTGTGTGGGTTCGGTTTGGTTTTCAATGATGCTTTTTCCAGAAAAGAAAAAAATCATATATACATATATCGGCTTAGTCTTAACAGGAGTTGACACTCCTGGCAGGAAATAAGAAAAAAGGGGAAGAGAAGGGAAAGGAAGGAGAGGAAAGAAGAGGAGAAGGGAAAAGAGGAGAGGAGAGGAATGGGAAGGAATGGGGAGGAATGGGGAGGGACTGGGAGGGACCGGGAGGAACCGGGGAGGAACCGGGGAGGAACCGGGAGGGACCGGGAGGAACCGGGGAGGAACCGGGGAGGAACCGGGGAGGAACCGGGAGGGACCGGGAGGAACCGGGGAGGAACCGGGGAGGAACCGGGGAGGAACCGGGAAGAACCGGGAGGAACCGGGAGGGACCGGGAGGAACCGGGAGGAACCGGGGAGGGACCGGGAGGAACCGGGGAGGAACCGGGAAGAACCGGGAGGAACCGGGGAGGAACCGGGAGGAACCGGGAGGGACCGGGAGGGACCGGGAGGAAAAGGGAAAGTACTCAGCACATCCCAGAACTAAGTGCGCGGCGGGGACGCGGCGGGGACGCGGCGGGAGCGGCCGGGAAGGCGGGCCGCCCGCTTGACAGCCGCCCGGCCACCCCGGGCCCCGCCGCCAGGGCCCCGAAGCCGCGGGCTGAGCCGCGGGAAGGCGGCCCGAGGCAGCCCGCTCGCCGGCTCTCGCCCTCGGCAGACACCGAGCAGCGCCCCGCCGTCCGGCCGCGGGAGGCCGGGGAACGCGCGGCGCGGAGCTCGGCGCCCGGCCCCTGCCGAGCGAGCCGGGCGCCGGGGGGCTCCTTCCGCGCCGCCCCGCGGGCACCGGCCGGCGGCGGCCGGGGCGGCCGGGGCTGCGCGCGGGCGCGGGCGGCTCGTACCTGCTGCGCGCCGGGGCGCCTGCTGCTTCCTCCGCGGCATGGTGCTGCTCCGGCGGCTGCGGGCGCCGCGCCGCCGCGGCCGGGCTGGGCGGGGGAGGGGCGCGGGCCGGCGCTCAGCCGCCCCCGAGCGCGGCCGCCCGCGGGATGCCGCTGCCCCTGCTCTGCGCGCGGCGCCGCGATCCCGACCGCGCGGCGCGGAGGGGCGGGCGGAGGCGGGGCCGGCGCCGCTCGGGAAGTTTGACAAATGGCTCCGGAGGCCGGCGAGGGGGCGGGGACGCGGGGGGCGGGGCGCGGGGCGCGGGGCGCGGGGCGCGCGGCGGGGGGCCCGGGCGGCCCCCGGGGGCCCGGCGGCGGCGGCGGCGGCGGCGGCAACAGGCCAGCTTAACGGAGAAGGAGATGATCGCGTCGCCCGCGCGCCCGCCGGCCGGGGACCCCCCGCCCCAGCCCGGGGACCGCCGCGCCCCGCGGCTCCCGTCCCGGGAAACTTTCCGGGGGTCGCGGCGGGAGGGGCGCCCGCAAGTTTCTGCTCCGGGCGGGACGATCGCGGCGCCCCCCGCCGCTCCCCGGGGCGCGGGCGGACCCCCAGGCCGGGCGGGGGGCGCGGAGGGCGCCCGGCTCCCCCGGGGCGGCCCCGATCGGGGGCCCCGCGCCCCGCGCCCCGCGCCCCGCCCGGAGCCCCAGGAGTCGCCTGCCGATCGGGGCCGCGCGCGCCGGGGGCGGGCCGGTCACCGGGGCGCCGGCTCGCGGGGGGCGGGGGGACCCCTGGGCGGAGGCGGCTGAGCGCAGCCGGAGCCCGAGCGGCGCGGGCGGCGGCGCATCGATGCGCTGCGGGCTCGATTGCGTCTCCCTGGGCAGCGCCGGGCCGGGAGCCGGGCGGCCGCGGCGGGGCCGACTCGGGGCGCTGCGGGGCGCGGGGCGCGGGGCGCGGGGCGCGGGGCGCGGGGCCCTGGGTCCCCGAGGCGGCGCTGCTCGCGGGGCCCACCCGCGGGGCCTCGGGGGGCGGCAGCGCGCGCGGGCGGCGGCCGAAGCGGCGCCTGGAGCCGAGCGCCCCGGGGCTGCGGGCCGGGCCTCCGCGCACCCCGTGCTCCGTGCCCGCTCCTCCCGCGGCGCCTCGGCGGCTCCTCGGCGGCCCCTCCCGCCCGGCGGCTCCGCGGTGACTTGTTCGCTCAAGTTTGTTTCCCAAGTTCCCGGGCGCGCGGCTCTCGGTTCAGAGCGGGAGGCCCCGTGACCGGGCGCCCCGCGCGCACGGACGCGCCGCCGGCGCCGGGACTCGGGGCAGCGCTCGGCCGCGGGGCGGGAAACGCTCCTTGCGAACGAGGACACGGTGAGTCGGCCGGCGCCGCCCGCGGCCTCGCGGCCTCGCGGGTCCGGCCGCTCCTGCCGCCGCCTCCGCTTCCCGGCGCCGCGGTCCGGAGCTCGGTCGGGCGCCCTCTCCCGCTGCCGGCCGCGACCCGCCCTCACGTGTGGCCGCGCGGCCCCCGGCGGGGCCGGTGCCCGGGAACCGCACGACGCGGGCTCCGCGGGGCTCCCTGCGGCCGCGCCCCGCCTGGGACCCCGGTCTTTGCGGCGCACGTTGGGCCCAGCGCCCCGTCTCTCGGCGGGACCTCGGGGCGCGGCCCGGCCCGCCGAGGTCGCGGGGAAAGGCCCGAGCTAGAAGCGCGCCAGGCCCCGGCCGCGGAAGGCGGACGAGAGCGCGACCCCAGCGGGGACCGCGGGCTCCACTCACGGGGACGCGGTGCCCGGGCGGCCGTTGGCGGGCGATTCACGTGCCATTTGCGGCGGGAGACGGGGCCGTGCGCTCGCGAGGCCGGGGCTCCGGGCGCCGCCGCAGCGCCGGGGCCTTGGCTTCTTGCTTCCCCCTCGGCCGCCAGGCCCTGCACCGCCCGGAGGACGCGCCCACGCCGGGCCCCGGGCCCCGCGTCCGGGCCAGACGGCCTGTGCGCCCGCCCCCGTCCCAGGACTGCAGGGAAGGCGCCGCGGGACCAACACCGTCCGCGCGCGGCCTGTGCCCGGCCTCTCGCCCGGCTTATTCCGCCTGCACACGCTCGGGTCCGGGGGCCCGGTCGGTGCCGCCCCTCAGAGCCGACTGCACCGCCGCCCGCCCGTTACAGAGACCGGGAGGCTCCCGGGCGAGCGCCGCGGTCCCCGCGGTTCCAAGGAGGCCGCGGCGGTGGCGCCCGGGCTCGTCCTCGCCGGGAGGCCTCGCGCCCCGCGCCGGCCCAGAGGCGCTTCCGCGGACCCCACGGCGGGGACCCCACGGCGGGGACCCCACGGCGCGGACCCCACGGCGGGGACCCCACGGCGCGGACCCCACGGCGCGGACCCCACGGCGGGGACCCCACGGCGCGGACCCCACGGCGCGTTTCCGCGGGGACCCCACGGCGGGGACCCCACGGCGCGGACTCCACGGCGGGGACCCCACGGCGAGGACCCCACGGCGCGGACCCGTCCTCGCCCCGCTGCCAGGAGCTGCGCGCGGCGCCCCCGGCCCCGTCACCGCCAGACCAGGCCGGCGCCCGCCGGCGCGAGGGACCGCGCTTCTGGGGACGGTTTCTAAACCCTGAAAAATAAAAGCGGGAACCGCGGGGCTGAGAGGCAGCGGAGCCCGAGGGGAGCTGCCCGGCGGCGACGGCTCCCAGCGGCTGCTCACCCCGCACCCGCGCGGACGCTTAGGGCGCAGAGGTGCCCGGGGGCTGGGGAGACGGCGCCGGGGCCCCAACACCGCCTTGGGCCCAGCGGCACCGCGCGGCCTGTTCCGGGGCCTGTTCAGCGCCTCTTCGGCGGGTCAGGGCGCGGAACCCCGCCCGCGTTCTGAACGCGGGGAGCCGCGCGGGCGCCCCGGGCGCTGGGCCGACCCGGGACCCCAGGACGCACGCGGGCGGCACGGCCCAGCTGCCAAGGCGCCGGGAGGGCGCCGGGAGGGAGCCGGGGCGGGGTCGCAGGGGCGGGGCGCTGGCTGGTGCGCCCCCCGCGGGAGTCCCTTCCGGGCCGGAGCGGCCACCGCCCGCCTGACCCCGACCCGTGCGCCCTGAGCCGGGCCGGCCGGGGAGGGAAAGGCCGCTGGGAGCCGCGGCCCAGGTGGTTCCGCCAGCGGAGGCCGGGGTCCTGAAACCTAGGGGTCCCCACGCCCGGAGGAGCGCACGCCGGGTCCTGCGCTCGGGCAGCCTGCGCCCCATCCCCGGATGCGGGGCGCCCCTGGCCCAGTGCCGGCCCCGGTGCACAGCGCTCGCCGCAGGACGGGCCCCGGGCCGGGGAGCCGGCCGCCCCTGCGCCCCTGCCCGGCACTTAGCGCTGGGACCCTGCGGCCAAGCGCCTGCCAGGCGGCAAATCGTCCCCTGAAAGTCCTATTTCTCTTTTTCTGGGAGCTTTGTGTTAAGGAACCAGATATTGTGTCTGTAAATCCTCCCCAGAACTTTTAAAGCGTGACGTGAAATAAACCTTGCAAAGTCGGAGCTGCGTGTTGGTGCCGCGTCTGCAGGGCCGCGGGGCGCTGCGTGGAGGGGCCCTGGGTGGGACCCGGGGGCGGGGAGGGGCGGCCTCCTCGCGACCCCTCGCTGGGGCCTGTGCTGCCCGCGGTGCGAGCACCTGCCCCTCGGCGCGCGCCCCCGCGCGGCACCGGCTCGCGGGCTCCCGCCGCCCGACTTGCTACCGGGTCGGTTCCTCGTGGTTCCAGGCGCTGAGCGCGCGACGCCCCACCGAGCTCGGTTCCCGCCAGAAACTCTGGGCTCACGGGGCGGGGGTGCCCCGCTGCGCCTTCGCTGGGGAGCGGGCTGAGCCCGGCCCGGCCCAGAGCTGCGCGGGGCTGGACGCCGGGACCCGGTGAAGCCCCCCAAGAGGCCAGGACCGCGCGCCCCTCGCCAAGGCCCCGTTTTTCCCACCTCGGGATTATCGGGCAGCCATAAACGTTTTGGGAGAGAAAAGGAGAACCTGCCCCCGGGACAGGGAAGCAGAGAGGCGGGACCGCGGGCACCGCAAGGGCGTCCCCTGCCCACCCACCTCCCAGTTGTGATTCCCGCCCCCAGCCCCGCAGTCCCCGGCCTGCCCGGTGTAGCCTCTACTCCTCTTTCATCTCCATCGTTGACCGAACTTTCAAGAAGAAACAGAACTTTTAAGGAGAGGGGAGGTTAATTAAAGACCATAAAAAGTCTCTGCGTTTGGCTCTCAGCGCACAGACAGGCGCCAAGGCCGGCTTGGAGGCTCCGGCTCCTGCAAGCGCCCCTTTCTCACACCCCACGCGTCCACTCGAGTTGCCGGGCGAGTTTCCTGAGTTATTTGAACAGCAGGCGTGTTTTACCCCATCTGGGGGCAATGGGTTTGGGGGGCCACTTGGGCAGGGCTTTTAAGGAGCCCCGAACGGGAGCCTACTCAGGGCCGCAGCCGCGTGGGACCCCCTGGGCTGGCAGCTGGAAGGCGGGCGTGCCCACCCCTCCGGCGCCCGCGCGTGTCCGCATCTGCGGGTGGACAACCCGGTGCCAGGCTGAGCGGCCCCTCCGGCGCCCGGCACCGCACGCCTGGTGGCCTCACTGCCCAGCCCGGGAAGGTGCAGGCACAGAACCGATCTCGTGGCCTTGCCGCCTCCCGCGTCGCTCCTTCCTGTCTCCGTTCTGCCCGCGCTGGGCCCTGAAGTTCCGAACCGGAAAGACAAGCACGGTTCTCAGGAGGACGATGCAGGAGCCGGGCGCACGGGCCGGGATCCGCTCCCTCTCATTTCTCTGCAAACTCGGGGCCTGTCCCTTGTGTTTCCAGAATAGGAGCTGGAGGGACTGGGGACAAGGTGCTCAGAGGGTCACACAGTCTCTGGCTGGGGGCGGGGGGCTTAGCTGATCCTCAGTTCTTCCCCCTCCACCCCCCACACGAATTCGCCAAGGTTATTCATTTGGGGCTCACCAAGTGCTCACCCCAAAGAGGCCCAGGCTTCCTGCAAGTGACAAGGCAGGGCGGCCAGCGCGCCCAGGTCGCGAGGGAACCAAGTAGATTTGGTTGCCGACACTTGTTGGGTGGGCGCAGGGGAGAGGTCACAAACAGGGCGACACTGGTTTAAAATGTCAGAACCTGTGTGAGGAAGTTGCAAAGCTGCCACAACAGGCCTTTGGTGCCCTGTGCTGCACGCCCGCAGTGGCAGGGACGGCACTGGCAAACGACTCTAATGCCCAAAGACAATGCTACAAATGCCTGTGCGCGGACCACCCACGGGGCGCCGCTGCCCCGAGCGCGCATCCTCTTTGGCGAGGGCACCACCATTTGCATGATAAACTGACGGGCACGGGCGGCACGGGCGGCCCGAGCAAATATTCGAATTGGGCGGGGATTAGGGTGGGGTCCCCGGCGGTGCCACCTCCCCTCCAGCGCCCTCTGGAGGCGGGAGGGGCCGGGGTGCCCCAGGGCTGGTGCGCGTCCGGGTCCTGCCCTTGCAGCCCCGCGGGCCGGCGGAGGCAGGCGGTGACCTCACCGGAGGGCCTAAGCGCTCCAGCCCGGGCAGCCCTCCCCGTCCCGGGCTTCCCCAGCGAGCCCAGCACTCGGAACCGCGTTTGCTCCTGGACATGACCCTGGGCCAGGGCCACCTCCGCAAAGCCCACGGGCATTGCAGTTCTGGAGCAGGCCGACCCGCCCTGCCCCCGCCCAGCCCTGGGCACCCCCGCCGGCCGCAGTCGGGGTGCTGGGAGCCAGGACCGGGTCGCGGCGCCCCAGGGCCTGCGCCTGCGGGGGGCGAGGCCATGGGAGCGCCCCCGGGGCAGCCTGAGCGCGCGGTGCCCGTGTGCCGTCAGGGACCCCAGGGCCCGGCTCCTCCCCCGGGGCCACCTGGAGGCTGCAGCTCCCAGAGCGAGCTCAAGGCGGGCGAGGAGGCCGCAGGCAGCGCAGCGTGTGGACGGTGCGGGCGCACAAAGAGGCGCCGCGGGCAAGGCGCGGGGCTCCGGGCGCGCAGCCACTCGGTCTCCCGGCCGGGCGAGCGCGCGCAGGCGCGGTGGGGCCTTGGTCGTTCCAGGGGAAGTACCTGTCCCCTGAGCGCCCTGCCCCCCTGCGCCATCACTGTCGCGGTCACCTGGTGCGGGTACCCTGGGCCGCAGGCTTAGAGAACAAAGCGTTTCTGGACGGCGCTGTCTTTCTCCGCCGTGGGGCGTGGCCCGCATAGACGGGACTTGAGTCAGGTCGGGCTGACAGCCCCCCAGAGAGGGCTTGGGGTCTGTGGGGGTCAGGCTGCAGGCATCGCTGGGGAGACCCGGGCCCCAAGCCACGAAGTGAGTGTTGGGACATACGCATGGGAAGCAGGGACGGAATGCAGATGGCAGAGCCCGTCTTGACTGTGGTCACCTCGCAGACATCCGAGACCTTCGTAACAAGTAGCCCGAGTCGGGGCTCAGTGCCTAGGGAGGCTCTTGCATCCATTAAGGTGTTTGGGAACGTGCCGAGGCTGGAGAGAAGGGGCTTGCGGGGCACACGCGTGGAAACCGCCGCTGACCAGTCGCTTCAGGGCCCTGTGCTTCTCTGGACCATTTTCAGACCCAGCCACCCCGAGCCCCTGGGGAGGGGCTCCCCCTAGAAGCCGGTGAGGGGCCCCTGTGGTGGGCGAAAGCCCAGGGCCCCTCCTCCTGCTCCTCGGGGCTCACAGGTGGGCCAGGAGAACGAGACCCGAAAGCCGGCCAGGGTGGTCCTCCCACCGGGGAGTCCTGCCCCAGCGGTCCAGCGATGAGAGCTGCTCTCCCTCCAGAACCAGAACGGCCTCTCCAGCCACGTCCCGCCCCAGGGGGGCGGCGGAGGGGGAGGGGAGGCATGGGGGAGAGGCAGGAGGGGGGATGCCTAGGGGAGGGGAGGCATGGGGGAGAGGCAGGAGGGGGGATGCCTAGGGGAGGGG
>PVKE010029254.1:0-20386 GCA_004027555.1 Craseonycteris thonglongyai | reverse complement strand
CCAGTATGGACTTAATCCTCTCGTACTCCCTAAAGTCCCAAGTGCTTGGGATAGAGGGGATAGTCAGAGCCTCCCCACCCACTCCCAGGAAAGTCCACCCAACTCCAAATGGGACAGGAGCATTCCCCAGTCCACTGCTGAATCCCACCCACCCAGTCATCTGCTTCCTCTTGCTATCTGGCCACTCACACGCGAACCACAAACATCTTGTCTGAAAATGACAGCCCTGTTTTTCTGGATTAGCCAATCCAGGTTTCCCTTCCCTCATGTTTAAGTAGACATTCTTCCCACTTAGAAGTTCTTGCCTCCAGGACCAGAAGACGAGCTATTTCTGCTAGATCATCTCTAACACATTTGAGAAACAGATCCATGGGTAAAAAAATAAACTCCACCTGAGAACCTCAGTAAAAAATACTAATTCTAAGCATATTTACCATGGAAGTTATTTAACTTTGCTTTCTATATCCCGTTATTATATTTGATATAATTTGAGGTGTTCTTGTCATCTCCCTCACACAGGCCTCACGTCTATACGTTTTTTATTCTGATCCCAGGCAACTCTTATTATGAAATGTTAGTCTTAAAATTTGGTCTACACTCTGCTCAAACAAAAACAAACTCTGAGCCAAGACACAAGGAAAGAGGATTTTAGTGCAACCCCAGAGGGCCAGGGAAGGATTCACGGGCAGTATCTATGGAATGCCGAACATACCCAAGCGTAAACAGAAGTTTTTACTTTAATCTGCACAACACCCAAAGTCAGGCTCTAAAAATCATTCTTATATTTGGCATCAACCAGGCAGGCCTGACTGAAAGCTTACGGGTCCCACGCGTCAGCCAACCTGTATCACGTTCTAACGTCTTTTCGATGGATTCACGTTGTGTTCCAATCCCATTTCCAATGTCCATTCACAGCAAGTCCTCTGACAACTAATTAATTCCATTTTCAGTGACACGTTTATTTCAATGCAGGAGAATAATCACACGGGGAACACTTCATGAGGTTCAAGGGCCCCGCTCTGTTGAAGAAAAGGCCATTCCTCTCCCACTCCCGCCCACATCTGCCTGCCCCTTCCTAACTCTCCCCAATCACAGCCCCCCAGGCATGTTGTCTAGTGGGTGGGGCCACTGCATGTCAAGAGGTACTTCTTTATGAGAGGTAGCCACTTTCAATCCTTAGTTCCATGAGGCTAAGGGCACAGGGACAGCCAGGGCCCCTCCCAGCGTCTGGCCATCTCTACACTCTCGATGTCTAGGTTTCCAGTTCTTCCACCCACCACCAGTGCCTGAGTGTGCTGGTGCCAAGATGTCACAGAACAGTGTGATGCATTAAAATCTCATTTCTATAAGAGCCCTAAGGGCAGGAGCTGCTATTATTTGAAGGGTACTTTGGTGATAACGTATAATCCCTTGTGACTACAGTTCACTCCTGAGTAGCAAGGAAGATTCCCAGAATAAAACTGGGTCGTCCCCCACCCCCAACCCCTGAAAATTAAAGTTGCAGATGGAATGAAGGCTGATAATGAGCTGACCTTGAGATGTGGCAATTATCCTGGATTATTCTAGCGGGCCCCCTCTAATTACAAGGGTCCTTAAAAGTGAAAGAGGGAGGCAAGACCAAGAAACAGACAATAGCCGTAAGAAAGACTCAGCCCAACACTGTTGGCTTTGAGGATGGAAAAGGGGCCACAAGACACAGAATTAGGCAGTCCCTAGAAGCCAGAAGAGGGAAGGAAACAGGTCCTCACTCCCACCCCCAAGAACACGCAGGAGGAAGGCAGCCCTGCCCACACCTTCATGTGGGCCCAGGAACTCCCATTTCAAACGTCTGACCTCAGAATTAGGAGACAATAAATTCATGCTGTTTTAAGTCATGAAATGGGTGACAATTTGCTACAGCAACAATAGGAAACTAATACAAATGCCATCCAAGAAAGAGGCACTAGATATGAGGGTCACCTTTCAGACTGCCTGAATTTGAATCCTGACTTCACACTTACTAAGCGAATTTAGCCAAAGTACTTAATCGTTCTGCACTTGAATTGCCTAACCGTACAAAATGGGGATAATATTAATGATAGTATCTATCTTACATTCTTGTGAGAGGATTAAATGAGATAATACTTAGAAAGTGTTTAATAGCTCCTGGCACAGAATAAATACTCAGTAAATATTAGTTATTATTATTACATAGCAAAAAAAGTCATCCTGATTTCTAACAATCAAATTAGGGAGCAAACTGTACTCTAGCATTTGCCCTTTTCTGTTGTAAACTTTACACTTCCACATAATTGCTTGTGTACCTTTGACCAGAATTTAAACCCAGGCAGTGACTGGCCCAACAGGTTACAGATGGCTCAAGGCACAAGCGACCTCCTGACTCCTCTCCTGCCCCCACCCCCACCCCCAAAACACACACACAGATCACTCTTCCTGCCAAGTCTTACTCAGGAGAAATAAGTTCCTTGCTTCTGGTTCCTCAAACACCATCTCACCGCACCATTTTCCTCTGTGTGCCTGTTTTCTCAAACAACCAAACAGTGCTGGCCAACAGATACCAACAGGATCTAACCTAACAGATTATGAAGTCCTTCTCACACCCTGACATTAGCATATACCCAGTTGGGACCGGTTTTCTGATAAGTTCCCAAAGGCCTTCTTTGGGAATTCCCACATATACCAACCAACACAGCATTATTCATAAGAGCCAAAAAACTGGAAACACCCCAAACATCCATCAAGAGCAGAGTAAATAATAAATTGCAGTATATGCATATGATGGATTAATCTTTAGCAACGTAAATGTGAAAACTACAATCATACAACTATAGAGATGAATGTCAGACATAACACTGAGTAGAAAAATACACACTGTGTGGTTCATTTATATAGAGTTCAAAACCAGAACTAATCTGCAGTGTTAGACGTGAGGAGGGCAGCTCCCACGGGGGAGGAAGAGGAGGGCAGATCTAGCACAAGGCGGCTTTGTGGAGCCAGCAACACCATACGCTGCGATGTGGACGGCACATATGGGAGTATGAGATGTCCTTCCCTCTATGGAATTTCAACTTAACTTCCATTTTCAAAAAGTTTGGAATTAAATACATATAAAATCAGTCATTGGTTGATATTTTTAGTTCTCGTCCTATCCCTAAAATACCATGAAATGAATATTAAACTTAGTCTGAGTTCCTTTTATTTAACATTTTACCCCTTTGCCTTTATTTTTTTCCATATCATAAAGTAAGGATCAAAGCGTTCACCTCGTAGACTTGGATAGATCAAATACAGCAAAGAATGCAAATTACTTTGTAAAATGTTCACGGCTTTACAAAGGCAAGTAGTAATATTCCAAGAGAAAAAGGTACCTCCTACAATATAACTAAACAGGGAACAATCCTTAGACAGGGATTTAGACATCGTTAATTTTTTTCTCCAGACAAAACAAAAACGTTTTAAACACTTATTGTAGCCCTTCTGTGTACCTATGTAGATAAAGAGATGAAAGGCTATGTAGTAAGTGTTACAATAATGGTAAGTACAGGGAAGTACAGAAGAAAAACCTGGGGGTGGGTGGACAGGGTGGGGGTGGGGTCTGCATTGAGCAAGGTCCCCTATAGTCTGAGAGATCATTTGGGGAAACTGTCTATTTGAGTACTGACCCTTTCTCATTTGCTTCTTTCCCCTTCACCACATCCCTGAAAAGAAGACACAACAGTGAGGACAGTCACTGCCAACAGATAAAGTCAGTCTCCTCAACTGGTTTGAAAATAGGGCAAAACTCTTCCAGAGAAACTAACCACAACACTTTGTAATAGCAGGACACCATAAGATGACGAAAATAGCCATCGCCAGGAAAGAATCCATGTGAGCTCTCTAGATAGATGTGACAGCCATATCCTGAGTAAAACCAGACTTCCTTCTCAAGCCAAAAGAGAGAGACTGGGCACCTTGTCTCCTGCAAAAGTGCTTCATCCCGATACCGTAAAATAACAGCTCTCCATTTGGCAAGGCAGTGGTTACTTGTATCAACATTCTCTAAACCACCAAAAGACATTAGCAGCTTATCTCCACCTCCTGTTCCCATGGTCTGTGCCTATAACACCCATCATAATTAACAAGGATAAAGACACATTTTACACAAGTCAAAACAGCCTCATCAAGCAGCACTGGGGGTTAAAAAACAAACTTGTATGAGAAATGTCAAAATAGGAGGGCTGTCCAGAACAAAACCCAGCCCTTGTCAATATAACGAGAACGAGAACGGTTACATGGCTGGATACTTCCCAGACAGCCCTTGTATATGCAAACAATGATACTGGCAGGTGATGAATAAACTCTGGAAGGCTAAACTCTGGACAGCTAGGTGTGAATTTTGCTCCTTTGTGTAGTTCCCCAGCCTTAACTTACATGCATTAACATATTTTCCCACTTAGGACTAAGGACTGACACTGGGAATGCACCTGTGACCTAACAGTGGCAATTCTTCCAAGAATACGTTGACAGCTGCATGTGAATACATCTACAGCAAGCTTGTCTAACCCATGGCCCACAGGCCACATGTGGTCCAGGACAGCTGTGAAGGCAGCCCAACACAAATTTGTAAACTTTCTTAAAACATTATGAGACTTTTTTTGAGATTTATTTTTTTAGCCCATCAACTATCGTTAGCATTAGCATATTGTATGTGTGGCCCAAGACAATTCTTCTTCCAATGTGGCCAAGGGAACCCAAAAGATTAGACACCCCTGATTAATAGGATGCAATTAGGAGAGTAATCTGAAAGGTTAATATGAACTTCATAAAGAATCTAGTATTATAAAGTGAGATAAAAAGTTCAAGGCATCAGAAGAATGTAAAAATTGGTATATAGGAAGATGAAGTATCATTTGGTCTTTTCTTCAGTGCATGGTATATCCAAGATTTGGCCTACAAAACCGGAAAAAGAAATACCATGATAACTTTCCGTGAAAAGCGTGTTTGAAATCACCAACTACAGCAATGACTATTGCCACAATGCCCATGCCAGAGTCTTTCCAAACCAATACCTGACCAAGTGGCGAGCCACAGAGCACTGAAACCCACTTGTATTTAGTCTTTACTGAGCTACAGCAGATAATCTTGGTGATTCATCCATAAAGCTCCCTCAGAGACCATCCATTCACCAAGTATCAACCACCTTCAACCTTGGAGATCCATGACATTTCCAAAGAAATCTTCAAACACAGCAAGATGGAGAAACCTCCATATCCTCCTTTTTCTGCACAGTCCCAAGCCTGGAACATACCTGATTCTCTTTTCCTTAGCCTCCTACAACCAATTAGGTGTCAAGGTTTTTAATTTACAATAACTCCTAAGTTCACTTCCTTCCTCTCTATCACCAGCGCTACTACACCTGTAACAGTCATTTTCCAAATACCTCTAGTTGGAAACCCTTTTAAATACTACAGCCAGAATAATCTTCCAAGGCAGATGAGAGCTTATAGTATTCTCTCTACTTGAAACTTTCTTGTGGCTGTTTTGTTCTTGCTGTTAATCTTTATTACAGAAAATCTGTAATAAAATAAATAAGAATTGTGTAAGAAAATACAATGTACCCATCATCCAGCTTCAATAATTATACCTCATGGCCAATCTTGTTACCTCTATACTTCAACCCACTAGATAATTTCAATCGAAGCTCAGACATCATATTTCATCTGTAAATACTTTCATATGATCCTCCTCCTTGTGTAACTACAATACAATCATCACAGCCCCTCAAATCAACAATCATTTTTGTATCATCAAATTTCAAAATTTTTATGATTGTCCTAAAAATCTTCATCATTATCTTTTTCTTTGATTTCCAGTTTGAATCGGGATAGACATAATCCAAATACAGTGATTGGTTAATATGTTTCTTAATCCTCTTTTAAACAATAGACTCCCCCTCCATTACTTTTTTTATTTTTCAATTTTGTTTCATTCTGTCATTGGAGTTGTTTTGTTGCAATCTTAAGTTTTTAACTTGGTTTTCAACCCATCTTTAAAACCTTCTACTGCCCCAGGTCTTCATCTATCTCAAGTTCCAATTAAATCATATCCTAAATGTGGCCATTTTGACATATGTCCACAAATTCTTTGGTCTCTCTCCCTTCGCTCCCTTTGTGGGTCTGACTCAGTGACTCACTCCTAGCAAGGAGACCAGGGCAGAAGTGAAGAGGTGTCATTGTCAGGTGCTGTGGCTTTCTCCTTGCTCTCTCCAGGGATCACTCGCTCTGAGAGAAGACAACAGCCATGCAGTGAGGACACTCAGCAACTCTGAAGAGAAGACCCTGTGGAGAGGAGGCGCAGCCTCCTGCCAGCAGCTGCGGGGGGAGTCACAGTGACAGTGAATTCTCTAGTGGAGCTGCCCTGGCTGACTACATCTTCATGGCAGACCCCGAGCCAGAACCTCCAGCAAAGTGGCCCTAGACTCCTGACCACAGACAACAAACAGGTACTATTTTAGGCTGCTGTGTTCTGGGGTTATCTGTTACACTGCAGTAGACAACGAATCCACCATACTTTCTGACATCATATCATAGCCTTTCTAAGAAATATCCTTCTTCTCCTGTGTTCTGTGTCCAAAGGTAAACCACCTTCTCATGCTCACAGACCACCTTCTGCAGAGCCATCCACAGACCTCCACTTCCCCAGTGCCCCGAAATCTGGAAGCAATTGCTCCTTCCTTTGATCTCCTAAAGAACTTTGCAACAGATTCTAAGTCAAGCTGTCTAAAACCAATTCAACCAACAGTAAAACCAATTCATCTACTACCCACCTGCCTTAACTGCGCACTTTTAACATTATGGCTTTACTAAAGTAGCTATTCCTCAAACGTGCCAGGCACACTCCTGCCTGAGGTCTCTGCCCCACCCCCACACATCTTCAGGGCTCATGCCCTCCCCTCCCCCAGGCCTTTGCTGACATGCCACCTTCCTAGTGACACCTGCCCTGACAGTTTAAAACCACCAAAGCCCTCACTCCTTCCTACCCCACACCCACCCAGCACTCCTTGTCCATTACTCTACTTATATTTTCCCCACAGCACGTACCACAATCTAACACACGTTTTAATTATGCCACTTATCAATCACCTCCCCTTCTCTAGACGGTAATCCCAGGAAAGCAGACGTTTTGTTGAGCTGTTCAGTGCTACATCCCAAAGCCTCTAGAAGAGTGCATGGCACATAGAATGTGCTCAATAAAAACAGGTTGAATAAACGATCAAGACGGTAGCACTGCAGATGCTGCATAATGACGTAACACTAAACATCCTGATACGTTAGGTGTCTTCAGGTCTACAAGCACTTTAAGGAGGCTTCATCAATCTCCTTCACTGGATTAAAAAGAAAACAAAACCTTGAAACACTCTAAAAGTACCCAATCTTTAAAAAAATGGTAAGAATTGTAACTTTTCTCAAAAGTAGCCAAAATGGTTCTATCACATGTGCTTCCCTGGCAGTTTGATTAAATATGATTTCAGGTGATTGTGTCATTACCCAAATATACCACTGGACCAACAGGGGCTTCCTCAGCATCCCTCTCAAGTTAGAGCTCATTTCAAAATCTCCTTAAGAGCAGAATTGGATCTTGTGCATCTTCATACTTGCTGCAATGCCTAGATAACAGGGTCACTTAGAAAATTTTATTAAGAAAATATCAGAGTTGTTGGAACCTTCTCCTTAACCAAAAGCACACAGGAGGCATGCCCAGAAACACATGCCTGTAACAATGCCACCAGAAAAAGCAGCTTCATTCAGCAGACAAAATCTCTGAAGCAAATTATCTACTGGCGTACCCCAGCAATACTGCAGGTTTGGTTTCCCCAAACTGTGTATCACACAAATTTTTAGTTTCCCAGTGCATATCAAAGTTATATTTATACTACACTGTAGTCTATTAAGAGTGCAATAGCATTCATGGTGTCTCAAAGAAATGTATATACCTTCATTAAAAATACTTTATTGCTAAAAAAGGAAAAATGCTAAGGATTATTTGAGCTTATTGGAAAAATGGCACCAACAGACTTCCTCAATACAGGGATGCAACAAACCTTCAATTCTTTAAAAAAAACCCATTATATCTGCAGAACACAATAAAGCAAAGTGTAATAAAAGGAAGCGCAATAAAACAAGGTATGCCTGTAATGGCTTCTATTTTTCCAAAGCCCAGTTGGAGCTGAAACCTTAGCCTTCTATTTTACTCACAACATTCTTGTCTAAATTATACTGCTGCTACCAAAACACAAAAAAAGAAGAAGAAAAAGGTTGCTACTTTATCTGACATCTGACATATGGTTCTCACTAACAATCCATATATACACATCACAGAGGGTCAAAGTCGAACACTGGATGCTGATATTCAAGATGAATGATGTCGCTTGTAAATTACTTCACAGTTTATATAAGTAATAAGGCAGGGAAAAGAATAATTTGAATGCACAGTACTCTGACTCAAAGCATACAGTTCAACACAGAACTGTTCTTTGTTTTTAAGGTCCAGAACAATGCTGCAAGAGAGATGTCTCGCCATGATATAATCAAAAGCTTTATATCATTTCAAGGACACAGTCACATTCATGTTCTGGCACAAGAAAAGCACTACTGTCCTTTAGGGAAGAGGTCAGCATACCACAGCTTATGGGCCAAAAAGCTGGCCCACAGACTGTTTTTGTGTGGCCCACAGGCTAAGAATGACTTTTACATTTTAAAAAAATGGAGGCTGGGGGAGAAATCAAAAGAAGAATAACATTGGGTGACATGTGAAATTTATGTGACATTCAAATTTCAATAGCCATAAATAAAGTTTTATTGGAACAGTCATACTCATTCGTTTTGGCATCGTCTGCGGCTGATTTCGTACTGTCATGGCAGAACTGAGAGCTGCAACAGAAACCATATGTCCCACAAAGCTGAACGTATCTGGCCCGTTACAGAAAAAGTCTGCCACCCTCTACTGCATCACAGTGTGGATGCTGGAGCCAGACTGCCTCCACTTAAAGCCTAACACTATTCTCCTTATTCTGCCTCCATTTAAATCCAAACACTATATTATTCACTAGTAACTGGACAAATTACTTCATCACTCTGCACATCAGTTTCCTCACCTGTAAAATGGGATTAATAACTGTACCCACCTTATGGGGTCAATGAGCTATAATTAATAATATATATGAAGCATTTGAAATAGTACCTGGCTAAGTTACTAAGTATTAGTTAGTAAAACTGTTACTAAGTAGTAGTTATAACTACAATTCCTTCTAGTTGAGAGTTGCAGGATATTTTCCAATTGAAATGCTAGCTAGCAATGTGGTTAGATTCCAAACAAGCCCCCTGCCCCTAATCTATTTATCACAGTAAAACTGAAATATGAGACAAGAAGAAATGAGAGAAAAATGAAGAAAAACAGAAGAGGATTGAGGAGAGAATTAAGAGAGAAAGAACATTTAGAAGGAGACCCCTCAGCAGGGACAGTAGGTGGCCTACTCAAAGGGAAAGTATAAATTAGGATAATTTCATCTATAGGAACAGATGAAATAACCTCTGTGGGCTGACTGGATACCAATCCCCATGTGGAAGCTGTTTGGGGGTGCAGGGCGGGGAGCTGCATTAGAATCCAAGCTTACAAATGAACTGCTGGGTCAAGCCCGTTTTTAAGTTGACAACTTCCTGCATTTTACATTCCTAGACAAATGACAAGTGATAGCTGCAGTAAATTCTGCATCTTGTTATCCACATGGAGTAGCTAATTAAAAGGAAACAATTTGTGTAAGGACCCTGGGCTGGCGAGAAGCTGCTTCTAATACTACTCAGAGGAGGACAGTGCAATCTTCTTACCCAAGAGTTCTCATTATGTTCAGAAGAGCACTTCCTAATGCTAAGAAAAGACCATGTTCCCATAAATAGAACACAAGCTCATTCACTAAACAGGGGCCTGCATGGCAACTGGGAGATCAACATGGTGTGAACAGAAGACACACTTAACCTGCTGCTGCCCAGGTTGAGGAATTCTCTTTCCAAGGACTCACCTTCATTTGAACACCTTCTCTGCACAAAGCCGAGTTCCTACCTTCTCCCTGTATCTTTTAAAAAATCACACTATTTCTTTCTTTATTATTATTTCAATGGCATCTCAGCCTTTTGGCTAAGATCAAGTGTAAATTAACATTTCAAACTAGAGCCCTGCCCACCCCCAACAAAAAAAAAAGAATTTTTTAACTGACACTCCACCACAATCAAACAACTAATCTTCATTCCTCCCTTCCAACCTGGACCCCTATAGTCCTCATGACTGCATTGGTTTACGCTCATAGGATATCTTCCCTGAAGAGGCTAAACACACACATCAAATATTTGAGAAACTTTATGTGTCAACATAACATGTAAAACCTTAAGGAAAGAAAGGCATTATTATCCAAGCGATTTCTGCAAACTGTGCAGGAAAAGGAGAGCATTTTAAAGCAATTCATCTAAGAGAGTAATTAAGATTTAAGATGCTCCTGAGCCGGAGGGAGGTTCCGAACACTCACTGAGAATGTATCTGCTGGGAGAGTCCTGCTGAAGGCTTCGGCTTGAGGGTCAAGGTCATCTGGGCCACAGGACCGACTCTTGGTAGCGTGTCTGCCATCTTCGATGAGGTGCGTTTCGCTACTTGCTCAGGAGGCACCCAAGAGGAAGCAGCCCCGGGACTCTGCCCCCCAAAGACTGGGGAAGAGCTGTCCTGGGCAGTGGTAGTCTCGCAGGCTTTGCCCTTGGTCCCTGGTTTGCACACACAGAGTTGAGGCCTGAGGCACATCCCTCCATTCTGGCACGGCGGGACACAGCTTGCTGCAGCAAAGAAAGACAGGAAGAAAGACAAATTTAAAGAAAAGCATTGCAGGGGGAGCTGGGATGGCTCAGCGGGTTAAGCACTCACTTTGCAGCCCCGGGACCGAGAATCGAATCCTGGGCCCGACCCACGTGGACCCATGTGCTGAACTGGGGTGTGCCCCCAATTCAGTTCTTGCTGGGGCTTAAGCAGGAGGCTCCCGGCCCAGTTCCTGCCCCGAGCAGCCCTGCGCCCACCTGTGGAGTGAAACTATATGGAAAACTAATGCTGTCAACTATGGAGACTGCTCTGGGCCCTCCCCCTTGTCTCTGTCTCTCTCTCTGTCAAAAAACAATAAAAATGAGTCTTAAAAAATAAAAAATGCATTGCAGACTTCACTAATTCTTCTAAAGGCTTAACCATAGAGTCAGGATATTCAAAAATAAAATACTGGTGCAAGACATCCAGATGCTGAGCATGACAGTAGCTAGTATTTATGAACAACTTCCTATGTGCCAGGCTTTATTCAAATATGAGGACTGTCCGGGGAAAAAAGCCCTGTCAAAGTGCCTCTGTTTTTCATAGTACATAGCTGGATACTTTCTGGACAGCCCTGTATGTACCAACAAAGCTAATCCTCTAGCAACCGTTTTAGAAGATATTTTATTGTGGCCCTTTATTGATGAAGAAATAGATACAGGGGTTATGTAATTTGTCAAAGGTCACACAATTATTAGTAAATGGAAGAGGTGGGTTTTGAACCCAGGCAAACTGGCCCCCAAGTTGTCATTTGTAACCACTTTCCTGTAGCTGCCACTCATAAAGGCATCAGAAACATGAAAAACTTAAAGCGCTCTGCCCTTCTTGTTAAGTTGTGTTCTCTAGCTTAAGTTTAAATGTAGGCACCCAAACAAGACTTGACAAAATAACAAAAGTTCAAGCCCAATCCCAATACCCCACACAAAGTGCTACATACTCATTCTGCATAAGCTACCAGAGCATAGAGATAATTTTTCAGAAATTTAGTACCCACTATTTTTTACATGAGAGTAATCCAAGAGTTCAGAGTCATCCAGTATATACTTTTATACATTTGCCAATGCACTGTACACCATTCCTAATTTTATAATGAAAGGCAACCAAAAATACATAACCACTTTATCTCCTATTTGCTACAATACATATATTTTGAATCACCGGGCTTGTGGCCAAGCAGACTTTTAAAGTTAGCAGGGCTCTGTGTCATGGGTAAGTGAATTTTATCATAGGTAAGATCCTGTGGGAGTTCAGATATAATTGACTTAAGTTTTATTGGGTAAATGTCATAGGCCTATGGGCATGATTTCTACAGTCCCTTCTTTATTTATCCAAATACATTTATTTATGCCAACCTTTTGCTATTAGTCCACCCCTGACTTAAATTCTTGGTCCTGAGGCAGATCACAAGACTCAATCTCCCATAAATTCAATGCAAGATTCATCCCACAAATAATTACAAAACAGATGAGGGATAGGAACCAGAGGAGGCTCAGTTACAGAAGAGCCACATGACCAAGACCTAAAAGCCCTTGAACCTCTTGATTTTCTATAAAAGTGAGAAGATATTTTCCCCATTTTTCTACAACACAATTCCTACTAGTTATAGCGAATAATGACTCTCAAATGTCAGAATACTAAGCAAATAAGTTTTTGAACAGTTGGGAAGGAGTCTCAAAGAAAACGAAGAAAAGAAAAATGCAGCTCCCTAAGTAACTTTGGGGTAGGTGACTTAACCTTGGCCTCTGCACTTTTACATGTTTGGGGGCACAGGGAGGGCAGTAGCTGCTTATTCTAAAATGGTCCCCAAAGGCTCTACCCATATTAGGCTTCTAGAATTCAAAGCCAAAAACCATGCCCTTCTAGAGTTCAGGATTCTAATTTGTCAGCGTTTTCCTGATAATCACCGGGTCCTACTCGAGTATTTATGGAATGTCCCAGGAATGGAAATGGGCTCCACCCAGAGAGAACAGAAGCGCCCATGAGGGAAGACTGGACCGGGCTTTCAAAGCTGGGCTTCTGCCAGAGAGCGCCCGGGGGCGCTTTCATGTATACATTCTCTTCATGCTTTCAATTAGAAACATGTTCCAGTTTCACATCTGAGAATGATTTCCACTTCCCCTCCCTCCCAAGGTGTACTGCAAAATGTCTACGAACCTACCAAGACGGCTGCACACCGCAGCTTACAAAAGCTGGTACCTAGATGGAGGCTAAGGACTGAAATCTTCCAAACAACCTCAGAAAACACAGTAAGAACCATCTGTAGGAGGGAGGACGTGGGGAACCACAAGTGTAAAAGTGTAGCAATTTTTTTTAACTCTTCAAACTTGGCATGTGGTAGGGTGAGCAGGTCCGGAAAGAATAAAAGAAAAAAAACTTTACAGGTCACAAAAATTTTCTATTGGAAGAAAAAGAGCGTGTTACATAATAGCATCAATATGACTGCATACTGCATCACCCTATTGAAAAATTGCAATGCCACCATTTTGCCTCCCACCCACCCCACTTTGGCTCTGGAAGCCGCCCCCTGGAACATGCACACAGGGGGCCGCTGGCTTGAACTGCAAGGGGGCAGGGGGAGGGGGACATTCCCTAACTACCAACAGAAGCCAGCCCCCCATCTGACATGCAAATCAAAACTCATATCCTGCAACCAAATTTTATCAAGCAATTTTTCCTGCGCTACTGGGACCTCATGTAGTAGGGGTTCTCACACGGCACTTCTCAACGTGTGGCGCTCGGACCAGCAGCAGCCTGACCTGGGGACACTTTAGAAATGCACAGACCCGGGCTGCCCCAGGCCCGGATCCAAAACTGGAGCCCAGCAGTCGGACTGCCCTCCGGGTGAGCGCGATGCTGTCAAGTTTGAAAACCACCAACATAGGGAGTCTGGAAACAGCCCATCTTCTGCCAGCAAGTTTTTTGAGGATTTCTATTTTTACAATTGCAAATTTGGTGTTTTCTGACTACAACTTTTTCATTATATTGAATTCTGGCTGTGATAAAAGTGTCTTTGTTTTATGTTACTTTTTATCTTTTTAATGCAAAAAAATAAAAATTTTCCACGTGACCAAATTCTTAAGATAATTATGAGTCCCTTTCAAAAGTGTATACATTTGTTACCTGGGCAAAACTGTTATTTTAAGTGAGGTCTTGAACTATATGGAATATTATAAATACTTCTAAAATGTTTTCTCCCCAACTAGTTGATTCTGCATTTGCCTGCCCAGCTGTGGTTCAACACAATAAGTAAACATGACATTAAGATCTTATCAGTCAGTGGGTTGGACAGTGGTCCCCAAACTTTACCAGACATTAGAATCACCTAGGGAGCTTTTAAAACTCCCCAAACCCAGGCTTAACTCCAGCCCATTGAATCAGAATCCCTGGGGGAGGAGCGCAAGCATCAGTTTTGGTGTTTGGCTTGGGTTTTGTTTTTTTTAGCTGTCCAGGTGATTGCAACATGCAGCCAAGCTTGAGAACCAGTAGGTTTGGGAACAAAATCTAAGCCCCAACTTGCTGACAGACTAGTCTTCCTAAAATGTAGCTCTGTGGCTTTTTTCATCTTCATTCAAAAACTTTCAACACATTTTAGTTGTGCATGAAACACAGGCAAGATCGTTGACATCTGGCCCCCCACCCTCTGCCGCCCTCATGCCCCCCACGTCCGTCCCCACAGAAGCACACCACTTCCATGCCTCTGCCACACAGTGCCCTGCCCGGAAATACAAGCTCAAATTCTCCTTCATCTGAAGCCTCCTCCTTCTCTACCGTCCTTCCCAAACGCCCACCCGCTTTGACCATGAGCTTGTTAACTGAACTCCTGGTCCACTTTCATCATGCACTTCACATGTTTTACGTGTGCTATCACATATTACTAATTACCTTTTAACAAAGTTCTCTTATTTCCCGACTATATTATAAACTGTCAAGTCAGTTCGGGTGCTTAGGCAGAATGTTTTGTCCCCTAAGATGGAAGCATGAGCCTCCTCTTGGTTGCAGGACCGATGTGAAAGTAGAGACACTCCTTTCCAAAGGATGCTGGGATGTAGGAACCTCTGCAAAAGGAAGGTAATCAGTGGGCTCTTAATCCATTACCTGAGGACATCTACACCTCCAGACTTGGTTTGCATGTTGTTCGATCAGTCTCCAATCCTTCAAAGATGTGTTTACATCAAAATTAACATTAAATTATACCCTAATGATGTATAAGGTCTGACGTGGTATTTAAAAATGTGCTTGATAAAGAAAGTTTCAAAAACTCCGATTCCACAGGTTCTAAAGTTAGATTTTTTTTTTTCAACTTTATTTATTTATTTATTTATTGACAGAGAGAGAGAGAGAGAGAGAGAGAGAGAGAGAGAGAGATACAGAGACAGAGAGAGAGAGAGAACTGAACTGGGGGAGCTCCCAAGTTCAGCATATGGGTCCGCACGGGCCGGGTCCAGGATTCGATCCTTGGTCCCCGGCGCTGCAAAGTGAGCGCCTAACCCACTGAGCCATCCCGGCTTCCCCTCCACAGGTTCTAGAGCAAGCTTGTCCAACCTGTGGCCTGTGGGCTATATGCAGCCCAGGATAAATTCATAAACTTTCTTAAAATATCATGAGATTTTGTTTGTTTTTTGTTTTTTAACTCATCAATTATCATTAGTGTTAGTGTATTCTATATGTGGCCCAAGACAATTCTTCCAATGTGGCCCAGGGAAGCCAAAATGTTGGACACCCCTGTTCTAGAAGAACTGTGAAGAGAAGAGAAGAGAAGAGAAACGGAAACTGGTCACGACTAACAGAAAAGCACACTGCAATGAGCTGCTGGGAGCCGTGACGAGCTACTAAAGTTCCAGCACAAACACACTTTAAGAGCATTACTTTAAGAAGTTCAGGTGCAACAGAAAAAAAGCGCTTCTGAGAGATACTTAGTTTGGGAGAAGAAACTAGAAGATGGGGGACACACTCATAAAGTAGACAATCCAATAAAGGGCTCCTGTTCAAGATAAGCATGATGAATTAACCCTCCACCACCCCATCCATTCCAAACCCAGAAAAATAATTTTTAAAGATTTTTTTTTTTTTTTTTTACATTAAAAAGACGGGTTTCCAGGGCTAGCCAGAATGGAATAACTGTTACCAAACGAGCCTTTATGTCATAGACAACTAAAACATGGATGAAAGATCCAAAACAACTGTTGTCAGACACCAGACAACTGGCAAGAGAGGACTGGGAACCCTAAGAAAAGGGAATCGAAGAGGAGCCTACAAGCACCCCGATCTTCAGCAGGAGGCACTCTGTAGAGTCCAGCCCAGGAGAACAACAGGCTCCTGACAGATACCTGAGCTAAGATAGCAGAAGGCTGAGCGGCTGGAATCTGCAAGGCAGGGTACTGGACAGCAGACACCTACCTACACAAAGAGCTGACAGCCCCAGGCTCTGCAGAGGTATCCACCTGATACTAAGCTGCACAGACTTAGCACCAGGCACCACGAGGACAAACTACCCAAAGCCTGTAAGGGGCAAACTCCCAGCCTTCACCTTTCAGAGTCAAGATATTCAATCGAGGCATCAGAATTAAACTCTTTTTAAGAGGCTAGTAATACCTCAGAATCAAAACCAGGCAAGAACAATACGCAAAAGAAAACTAACACACAAATCACAGCCACCTAAATAAAATATTAAATCAAATTCAACAGTATTTCAAAAATAGAAGGGCAAGCAGAGTTCCAGATATATGAGGATGGCTTTAGTGTCAGCAAAGCACTTGAATTCCTCACATTAAAATATTAAATGAGAGCTCTGGGCTACACCGAGCCAGCTTTAGGGACTCTTCATGCTAGGTCTCTTTTTATTCTGCTGGTTCAGCTATGGTGGCCATGAAGACCCTCAACTCCAAGAATGAGGTGGCCCAAGTCCAGGCAGCATTGGTCGTCAACATCACAGAGGACCAGGAGCTATAGGACATGTTGAGGACCAACTTGGGGCCCAAGAACACCATGAAGATGCTTGTTTCTAGTGTTAGAGACATCAGGCTCACTGAGGATGGCAATGTGCTGCTTCATAAAAGTCAAATTCAACAGGAAGATATAATTGGTGATGGTACCACTTCCAGTGCCCTAATCATTAGAGAATTGCTAAAACAGGCAGATGGCTACATTTCTGAAGGTCTTCATCCCAGAAGAATAACAGATTTGAAGCTGCAAAGGAAAAGAAACTCGGTTTTTGGCACCAGTCATAGTAAGCGAAGAGATGAACAGAGAAGCACTCATAGATGTGGCCAGAGCATCTCTGTATTAAAGTTTATGCTGAACTTGCTGAAGTCTTAACAGAGGCTGTAGTTGACTCCATTCTGGCCATTGAAAAACAAGATGAGCCTATTAACCTCTTCACCGTTGAGATCATAGAAATGAAACAGAAATCTGAAACTGAGACAAGTTTAATCGGAGGTCTTGTTTTTGGACCGTGGGGTACAGCACCCTACTATGAAAAAAGAAACAGAAGAAGCGTACATCCTCATGTTCAATGTGTCATCAGAATATGAAAAAAGAGAAGGGAATCCTCGCTTTTTTTCTACAAGAGTGCAGAAGAGAGAGAAACTAGTAAAAACTAAAAGAAAAGTCATTGAAGACAGAGTTTTAAAAAATAATAGAGGGGAAGCCGGGATGGCTCAGTGGGTTAAGCGCTCACTTTGCAGCGCCGGGGACCCAGGATCGAATCCCGGCCCCGGCCCGTGCGGACCCATATGCTGAACTGGGAGCTCCCCCAGTTCAGTTCTCTCTCTGTCTCTGTCTCTGTATCTCTCTCTGTCAAAAATTAATAAAATAAATAAACTTTAAAAAATAATAGAACTGAAAAAGAGTCTGTGGTGACTCAGATAAAGGATTTGCTGTTATTACTCAAAGGGAACTGACCCATTTTCCTCAGACTCTCTTGGAAAGAAGGCAGCGCACAAGGAGCTCTGTGCAGAGCTAAAAGGAGAAACATTGAACGGCTGCCCCTCGCTTGTGGTTGCGTAGCTCTAACTTCTTTTGATGACCTAAATTCTGATTGCTTGGAACATACAGGACTTGCCTATGAGTATGCACTAGGAGAAGAGAAGTTCACCTTTATTTAAGGTGACCAGATGTCCCGCTTTTGGCGGGACAGTCCCGGTTTTTAACAATTTGTCCCGTGTCCCGCAGCATTTTTAAAAAGTCCCAATTTTTGGAAAGAATGCACGACAAGCTAGGGAACAGCGGGAGATAGACCAAATTTTTAATCAAGAACCCCCTCCCCCCCCGCCCCGGTCAATGGTGTCCCGCTTTACCAATGTTAAAATCTGGTCACCTTACCTTTACTGAGAAATGTAACACTCCTCACTCTGTCACATTATTGGTCAAAGGACCAAATAAGCACATGCTCACTCAAACCAAAGATGCAGTAAGTGATGGCGTGATGGCTGTTAAAAATGCTGCTGATGTTGGTTATATAGTTCCAGGTGCTGGTGTTCGAAATAGCAATGGCAGAAGCCCTGATTAACTATAAGCCCAATGTAAAGGGCAGGGCCCAAATTAGATTCAAGCTTTGATGACGTATTATTCACTATTCCCAAGGTTCTTGCTCAGAATTCTGGTTTTGACTTTCAGAAACACTGAAGTTCAAGCAGAAATTCAAATTCAGGTCAACTGGTGGGTGTGAACTTGAACACAGGTGAACCAACAGTAGCAGCACAAATAGGCATATGGGTTAACTCCTGTGTAAAGAAAGCTTCTTCACTCCTGCACTGGGATTACCACCAATATTGTCCTGGTCAGTCTGAGATCATGTGAGCTGGAATGTCTTCCCTGAAAGGTTGGATTGAAGCTTCCCTGGTATCCTCTGAACTATGAAGGCTCTAAGAGTGATCCTAAGAACACAGCTACGGAATTTTTGTCCACACTTCAAAAGATCTTCAAAGGAATTTTCTTTTCCCATGTGAAAAGAGAGAAAGAATACTGGCACCTATTCAAATTCCAAAGTCTGAAATTATTGATCGTAGCATTTTTCAAACTATATTAAAGGTATACATATAAAAGCAGGCTATTTTCATCTAATGAGCAGGATGTTTTGGTTTAGCTTCAGTGACAAAATTACATTAAAAAGCATGTTATCTATCTTATTAAATATTCTTTAAAAAATAAAAAAAAGGAGAATTTATCTCAGCAAATATAGAAAACCTTCCAAAAAATGTCATCACTGATTCATGACAACAAACAAAAACTGTTAACCAACAATGGAATACAAAGGGATTTCTTATTCTGGTACACAGTACCTACCGCAAATCCCACAACAAGCAGCACACCAAAATCTACAACACATATTACCAGGAATGTGTGGAAACATTCCTATCAAAGTTGGATACAAGTCTCAATGTTCACAATAACCTCTACTGGTCTATCTTGTGTTGTAAGTTCCAACCAACATGGCAAAACAAGAAAAAGAAATGAAAGGTCTAAGAACTGGAAAGGAAAAAACAAATGTACCACTATTTCAGTTTACCTAAGTGTCCACACAGATAATCCAAAAAATTCTACAAACTATTACAACTGATAGGACAATGTGGTGCTGGTTCATGGACATAAAGACAGACCAATGAAATATAGTAACAGTAAGCCTAGAAACAGACTCAAACATACAAGGGCTGTCCAGAAAAAAATCCAACCAATAAATGCCTCTATTTTTCACATTACATGACTGGATACTTTATGACAGCCCTCATAAATGAAGGATTGGAATATGAAAAAGGAGATACAACAAATCTGTACAGAAATAATGGGCTACTTAATAAATGGTGTTGGAAAAGAAACAGCCATCTAGCTAAAATAATTAAAATTAGATACCTGCGCACACAAAAATATACATTCCAGATCTGTGAAACCTTTAAAAGAAAATGTGAAGGAGTATTTCATGAGTCAAGAAAGGAAGAACTTCTCAAATGTGAAATAATAAGTAAAAATCAAAAAAGTATTGATCAATTTGACTATGTCAAAATTTATAAGCTACCATACACAAAATTGAGAGACAAATGACAAAAAACAAAACAAAACACTTGCAGTGTGTTTATCAAAGGATTAGCAATCAGGTATATCAAGAATTTCTATAAATCGAGAGGAAAAATAAAAACAGAAAAAAAAACAAAGGATATGAATTGGCTATTCATAGATATTGAAATGTGCATAGCAAATAAACATGAAAAGATACTCACCTTCTCCAGTTCTCAGAGAATTCCAAATCAAAACAATACTGAGGGATGCTGGGATACCTCAGCGGCTGAGCACTTGCCTCACAATCTCAAGGTTCGGGGTACAATTCCTGGTTCCAACCTATGCAACCCCTTAGGCTGAACTAAGGCACAACTGGTAACTGCCAGGATGGCTCAGGGGCGAAGATTCTCGTCTCCCAAGCGAGAGGCCCCCGGTTCAGTTCCTGCCCCATGCGACCCCACACCCACCTGTGTGGAATGAAACCATGTCACAACTAATGATGTATAACTATGGAGACTGCTCT